>VZRU01017557.1:228911-240783 GCA_013398155.1 Pedionomus torquatus | reverse complement strand
TTTTTTTTTTTTTTTTCAGTATTGGGGTGAGTAGAGGGAGGGGAGACAAAAATGACCAAAAAAATCCAAACCCAAACTAAAAATCAGCCTCCTAGATTAAACTATTTTTTACAAATTTTTAGAATGACAGAAAAGTTCTAAACATTTTTTTTAATTTCTTTTTTTTTGGTAGACTTAATGTCTGTCTACCTTTTTTAGCTTCTGTGTTGCTGTTTCATCTCAGATAACAAACAAAACCTCCTGTGGTTAAAGAACACTTTGGCTGCTCTGTCAACCAGTCTAATACAATGGGCCATGTACATCTCTCAATCTGCAGCAAAACTCCCACCAATACCAGTAACCCAGAATCTGTAAATATAATATGAAATGCACATGCATTTAGTTTCATCACACATTTTGTTATAGGTATTCAAAAGCTATATTTTTACTTTATATTTTTGCTATCTTTTTCTAGTTCAAACTAGCAATGGATAAAGCAGTAACACAGAAGAAGGTTTGACACAGAGAAATAATCCTGTGATTTCCTAACAGAAATTTACTAATGCTTTAATTCTGTATTTGGATGATTACTTCCTTGTTTCTCACTCTTCTCATCTGCTTGTCACAAATACTAAATGTGCTATTCTATTCCTATTTTACCTCTTTAAGAACTGTTACAGAGATTATGTAGGTTTATATGCAAATAACTACAGCAGTTAGAGGATACCAGGGTTTCATTTGCCATCCGTTTACCTGATCATAATAGCCATCTATTTTTTTAACTATTTATTTAGTTATAAAAAATAAATACAAATCTGTAATCTTACATTTCTAGAACAACAAGAAGTTATTTAGGACTATCATTACCAGAATACAAAGATAGGCAATAAAAATTGTTCATAAAATAATTAGTAAGAAGTTTATGTGCATACATTAGCACTGTTTTCCAAAACACCTCTAAGAAAAGATGAATAAGCCTCATTGATAGGAAAACCTGCATAAAAAATGCCCAGTGCTACTTGACCTTAGTAAGAATTGAAATGAAATCTGTTTATTGCAACATTTGCCACACTCCGTCATTTCAGTTTTAAGACGATGCTTGCATTAAGGTATTTAATTTCTAGGTGATGTAGAAGAGTTTGTTTGCTTATTTCAAACAACTAGTATTTCTGATCCTTCCCTTAGATGCAGTAGCAAAATTCCATGGGCAAAACAGAGGTAATTTGATTTACACAGGTTATATATCAGGTCTTTTATTTGCTGGTCAAGATTGTTTAGGTAGACAGACTTTTTACATAAGACGACTTAGGCCAAGTACATAAAATCCTGAGTAGCAAACCTTTCAATCTTAGAAATGACACAATTTTTTTCACCAATAACTGTTCTTTATCTAGATTAATAAACTTACTTTCCAGAATTGTCTCAGATTATTTTTTACAGTTTGGAATTATTACTTTTTAGCTTGGCATGTCTTCTTTCAAGTCTTATGACTTCACTTGATAACTTTCCCATATTTTTAAATATAGTTTGTCTTTCATAAGTTGCTTTTTTTTTTCTTTTGTAGGAAAAAAGGGTGAAGTAGCAATAATGTTTTTATTCTGAAAATTCTAAATATTAGAACATTTAAGTCAGAAAAAATATGAACAATAAATTTCTTGCTCATTTTATGCACTTCTCTGAAGTCTCTTTTTTTTTCCCATATGAATGAATAGTGCTGCTAAAATGTGTGAGAGAGGGTGAGCAAGAGAGAAAGATGGGGAGGGCTGGGGTGGGGTGGGGGTGGGGTGTCTGGCGGGAGAGAAAGAGAGAGACAGAAGGGATCCCCCTGGTCCTAGCTTTGGACAAATTAAGAAATTAGTGGAAATCAAGAACTATGTATGAATGTTCAAGAATGAGAATGAAAGCAGATATAGACAGGATTAAAGCTTTGCCTAGAACTCTAGCTAGTGCTGAACTGGAAAATAATTTCCCTCTGGCTGAGGCTGTAACAGAAATCTGGACAAATGCAACATCGAATAAGTCAATGATATGATAAGCAATATTTTTCCCAGTTGGAACATCTTTGCTGGACAACATTGTGATATGCTGCCTTCAACAATATTTAAGTTCCTATTGAAAAAAATAAAGAGGTGCATAAAATTTGTTGCCCTCACTGAACAGATGCAATATATGCCTGAGCATAAAAAAAAGTCCCTGTGCTGCCTCCAACTTATTCCCTTGACCTGAAGGAGTGTTTCAAGTCAGGATGAGAGGATAATTCTTCCTCTGAGTCCTTTCATTCCATAGCTTCTCTGCAGAGACTTCCAATAAAAGGGTCAAATTATTGTACTGTTTTCTGTGAAGTGGAAACTTACCTCGTGCCTACCTACTAGAAGACGCAACAATCAATTCATCTCATTAAGAGGAGGTAGCAGCACTAGCAACTGTCTAACAGCAATCAATTAAATTAACTCAAACAAGAAGAGGAAGTTCCTACAGCTCAATACTACTTCCTAAGTGTTTTGTCTCCTTAGAAATGTATAGTAAGGGACATTTAAATAAAATTAGAAAGCTCTGAAAGCTCTAAGTTCTAAATAATGGGCCATGACTCCTGATTTCCTATTCTATTTGCCAAGAAATTTCCTATGGTTAAAAATGCCTCATACCTCTATCTATACGTAGCAATTTCATTTTTGAGTAATCAGTTCAACCCAAATGTAAACAGTGGTTGCTGGCTGTTGGAGACTAAACCTCTGTGGGGGATGGAAACAAAACTAATTTGTTTTCTTGGCTTATTTGTTCCTTGCTATAGGCTCAGGTCTGAAATGTTGCAGAGAAACTGCCGAGGCTCATACAGTCTGCAAGCTATTATCCCTTCTTGCTCATCCATGTGGAGACAAATGATGCTATTGGGGAGACCTTTAGTGTATCATGAATGATACCAAGGCCCTTGGGGAGAAGATGAAAAGCATGAGAATGCAGATGGTGTTCTTGATCTTGCTGGTAAAAGGGAAAAGCTTAAGTAATAGCATCCTGCAGGAACCAGCCTCATGGCTAGTGCTGAAGAAGGACTTCGTCTTTTAACAGCAAGGGATTATTTCTGAAAAGTAAGGACCTCTGGGAAGAAGAAAGCATGCTGAAGATGCAACAGGCATTTTGCCAACAGGCTTGTTAAACCTAGTGAAGAGAGCTTTAAACTCTAGTCATCTGAGGATGATAATGGCAGCCCAAAGAGACATGGAGACAAAAGTAAGAAAGTACTCCCTAGGGTTCAACATAATGCAGAATCTTCTCCTACTCCTGCTGTGAAAGTTTCATGACAAAGGGAACATCATAAGTGTTTGTATGCAAACCCATGTAGCCCAGGAAACAAGAGGAAAGTAGAAGTCTGTGCACAGTTGCAGAGCTAGGATTTTTTTTTTTTTTTTTTTTTGAGATTGAAAAGAGATTGTGGAATAGCATGAATGAAATGAAATTGTTCATGGCTCTTTAGGAACAGTGGGATGGAGGGGTTACACTCTAAGCAACTCTTGGAAGGTCAATATGACTGTTGCGTGATTCAGATTTCTCAAATGTGTTGATGACACAGAGGATCAACAAACCAACTATCCCCTCTTGGTTACCTATAAATTAGGAAGAATCAGTCAGAGTTGTGAACTCCAAGCGCAGATTTGTTAGAAGAAACCTCAAGACAGCAAAGTTTAAAACTCTGAGAAAAGTGAGCAAGACCAAAAGTAGAATTACAGCCTTGGACTTGAGGAGAACAGATATTGACTTAAGGATCCGCTTGGCATTATTCTGTAGGAGATTGCCCTGAAGAGCAAAGAGGCCCAGGAGAACGACTTGATATTCAAAATTACTTCCTAAAGCATGAGAACAGTCTTTTTCACTTATAGGGAGCTACAGCCTTGGCAGAAGGCCAGCAGTAATGAAGAAGAAACTCCTGACTGATCTCATTAAAAAAGGGACTATACAGAAACTAGAAGGAGGGATTATCTCCTGGGAAGGAATACAGAGACATTTCCTGAGCATGTAGGGATGGAAATAAGGAAAGACAAAACTCAGAGTTGCAACTCACACAGGATGTTAAGGACAATGAGGGTTTCCATAGTACATCATAAGTCCAGGGAAAGATAAGGATGATGTATGACTTTGGACTCCTGTGAGATCTGATTGGCAGGGTAGTGTGGGAAAAAGAGCTGGAGGGGATAGGGGCCCATGAAAGCTGGCTAGTGTTTTAAGGATCACTTCCTCCAACCTCAGGAGGGGTGCATCTCAAAAATGAAGAAGTTTTCGGTGTTCAGTACCAAGGCCAACACTGACAGTGTCTTTATTAACAATATAGATGACTGGACAGAATGCACTACAAAAATTAAGGGGAATAGTCAATGTGCTGGAGGTCAAGATTGCTATTTAGGAGGACTTCATCAAGCTTGTGAAATGAGCTGATTTGAGTTCAGCAAAACAAAATGCTATGTCCTGTATCCAGAATGGAATAAAACCAAGTGAGAGTAGAGGCTGGATAGTGCTCAGCTGGAAAGCAGATTTGCAGGAAAGGATCTGGCAGTTTTCATCACAAGCTGAATGTGAGCTGGCTGTGCACCCTTATAGTAAAGAAGGCCAACTGCACACTGGACTGTTAACAAGGGTAGCCAGTGACTCTTTCCCTCCATATGGCATTTTCAAGAGACTCTATCTAGAGTTCTGTGTCCAGTTTAGAACTCCATGGTAAACGAAAGATATTGACACTCTAGAATTCAGTGGAGAGCCACTGACATGGGCAGGGACAGAAGCACAAAAAGGATGAGTGAGAATCTGTGTGATTTGGTTTTTTTTTTACTACTTGATGATAAGGAAGAATCTTATTGCTGTGTCCCACAATCAGTAGTTATAGAGAAGATAGTCAGACTCAAAGATGCATAGTAAGAGGACTAGGCATATGTTGCCAAAGGGGAAGTTAAAATTAGATACTAGTTTGGGCTTTTAATTTTTTTTTTTATTTTATTTTGTGTGTTCCAGTTTGTGCCCATTGCCCCTTGTTCTGTCACTGAGCATCACCGAAAATAGTCTTACCCCATGGTCTTGACATTCACCCTTTAGATATTGATAAACATTGATAAGATTTTCCTCTCAGTCTTTTCTTCTCCGGGCTAAACAGACACAGGACTCTCAACCTTTCCTTATAAAAGGGTTGCTCCAGTACCCTGAACACCTTTGTAGCCTTCTGTTAGACTCTTTCCAGTAGTTCCCTGTCTCTCTTGGACTAGGGAGCCCAGAGCTGTACTCAGTACTACAAATGTGACCTCACCAGGGCAGAGGGGGAGGACAACCTCCCTTGACTTCCGGGCCACACTTTTTTTTAATGCACTCTAGGATACCACTGGCCTTCTTGGCCACAAGGGCACATTGTCATGCCGACCAGGTCTCCCAGGTCCCTCTCTGCAGAGCTGCTTTCCAGCAGATCAACTCCTAACCTATACTAGTGCATGGGGCTATTCTTCCCTAGGTGCAGGACCCGACATTTGCCCTTGTTGAACTTCATTAGGTTCCTCTTCACTCAGCTCTCTAGCCTGTCCAAGTCTTGCACAGCCTTCTTACGTGTCAGCCACTCCCCCCAGTTTTGTGTCATCAGCAAACTTACTGAGGTTACACTCTGTCCCCTCATCCAGGTCATTGATGAATATGTTGAATAAGACTGGACCCAGTACTGACTCAGTACTGACTGATACTTCTGCTGATGAAGCTTAATAATTGACATGAGATTCTGAAAACAAATATTAATCCTGTGACATGTGGAATTATATTTATAATTGCATTTTAAAGGATAACTGACACAATGTAAATAATGTCAGTCTTATTAGCTATTTCCTAAAAACATTTATCCAGAATCCTAATAAACTGTAGATTATAATTCGCTGCTTGGAAATAAAAGTTACATCCAGAATGAGTTCCATCACCCTTCCAGGGATGGAGGTGAGGCTGGCTGGCTGGCCTGTAGCTTCCTGGGTCATCCTTGCTGCCCTTTTTGAAGATTGGACTTACATTAGCTTTCTCTTAGCCCTCAAGCACCTCCCTTATTCTCCATGACCTTTCAAACATGATTGAGAGCGTTTTCACAATAACATCTGCCAGCTTCCTCAGCACTCGTGGGTGCATCCCAGTGGGCCCCATGCATTTGTGGGTGATGCTGAAATGATTTTGCCTAAATGATCTCTAACCCAATCCTCCTCAACCAGTGGAGTCTTCCTTTCTCCAGACTGTTTCTCTTAATTGCAGGATCTGGGATTCCTGGGAGTTTGCCTTAGCATTGAAGACTGAATCAAAAAAGGCATTAGTAACTCATGCTTCTTTGTATCCTCTGTCATCAGGGCATACACCTCATTGAGTATCAGGCCCACATTTTCCCTAGTCTTTGTTTTTCTGCTGATGTACTTGGAAGAAATCCTTCTTGCCTTTGACATCCCCTGCCAGATGTAATACCAAGTGGGCCTTAGCTTTCCTTGTTGCATCCCTGCATACTCTGATGATATTCCTATATTCCTCCCAATACACTCCAGTAATAAGTCTGACTTTTGTTTGTTTGTTTGTTTTACTCATCTGATTTGGCTGAGACATTGATTATTAAACAGTTACTTTCTATGGAATATATTTTTTTTCAGAATGTACTTGAAAGATATTAATCTTTAACAAATTATATAGGTCTAAATATATAGAGAAATTATAGTTACAACTGCAATAGCTACATCTACTTAAGTCCCTTTAGAGAGTCCCCTGTAGAGTGCCCTCAAGGAATAAGTAGATAAGTTATTTTTTCAACTTCTTTTGAACGTTATTGTTCTGATCAATTTTAAAGCAGATGGTAGCAGCAAGAAAGCATTAAAATTCATTTTATGAATTTAAACAAAGACATAAACAGATAAATAAATATAAATTAAATTAAATACATCTATAAATCAGTATAATCAGACATATTATTAGTGTTGTGCTGCTAATACAGTACCATTTTTACTTGCAGCTCCATAATCTGTAGCAACTTAAAAAAAAAAAGCTTGCATATTTTGTTATCTCTGTTAGCTGAAATTTATGTCACTATTACAGTCTCATTTACTAATTCTATTGCCTAAAAACTCTACAGAATGAACTCAAATTTAGTGCAAAGCATTTTAGAATTTGATATATAAACCCCTTTGAATTTACAGATGGGAAATTTAACAACAGCAGAATCAAGTTTTCTCACCATCTGAAGAGACTGAGATGTCAGCATTCCATCTAATCCCCCTCCTTTGCTAAGACTCTGTCATTCATGTTGTCTGTTCTCTAATTAAATCTAGATTCACCGTTAAGTTACATGTATTCACATTTTTTATTAGTTATTGACAATAAGCACTACAATTAATTATTTTGAAATATAGCTTTTCTATATAAAGATTTATGAACAACTGTCATTTATCTAAAACTTACAGGAAGTTTGAAAGAGTACTATGGAACAAACATAGGAATAAATTTTCTTGCAAAACAGTTTGCAAAAACTAATAATCAAGTACAGAAGTAATATTTGATGAAATAAAAATTCTGGAATAAGTATATTAAATAAAATGCTGATCACTTTAGGATGCACCAGTCAGTTTTATGAGACTCACTTGTAGCTTCATCTATAAGATATTAATTATTTCCCATCTTAAAATGCCATGCCATTGAAATCAAGGCTGCACAGACTTTCATCTGAAGGTACGGAAGGATGGACCCTGACTGTGATGTTGATATGTTTTTGTATGTCTCTTCAAAGAACTTCAAAGATCTCATGCCCAACATCAGATTGGGCAGTTTGGGCAGAATCTCTACCAAGGAAAATAAGCTGCAACTGTCAATCCACTTTTAGAATAACCAAAATGCAGTGATGTTTGCCTGTTTATCCACCTGTAATTGATAAATTACTCTTCTGAATTTTTAAATCTTACTGTGTCATTTACTAAGAGACCCTCAGATATTCAGGCTGGGAGACACCATTAGGTAATTTCATTTACCTCTTGCATAGCATAATCTATATTATGTGACCAATTTAATTTATCATTTAATTTTCTTGTATACATTTGGATAAAACATTTATTTCAGAAAGGAACCAAACTGTCACAAAGGCATCAAAACCCCTCTGTATTCTCTCATAGTTTGCTGCAATAACCAGTTACTCTCCCTGTTAAAAATAAATGCTTTGTATCTCATAAAGAGTTTTGAGCACCACAAAAAATTTCATTTGCAAAAATGTGAACGTCAAACTTCTATTTATAAATGATATTTTAAAAGTCAGTGCAAGTGGAAACATCTTGCAGAGTGCCAGGTGGACCTGCTTTTGCATTATCTAGAGAAAATCTTTCACCACATATATCTATATGAGGGCTTTTCTGTATTATTTTTAACTGATACCTCTCTATTGTGCTTTGCATCTTCTAAGTTGTAAAATATGACACTATGCACAAAACAGATTGTTTCCCCTTTTTCTGATTTACCTACTAATCTTTCAGTACATCACCACCACTATCTGTAAGGGATAAAATTCTGACTGGAAGATGAAACACTCACCTAAATTGCAATGGTGATATGTAAATAACTTCTGTTTGAGGGTTTTTGGCATCATATAATGCAGTTTCACAGTGAAAGGGAGCTTCCCTTTTTTGTTTGATGGACATGTCCTGTCTGGTAAAACTGCATCACTTCAGATCTGCTAAGCAGCCAGGGAGAGAATGTTGACAGGCATTTTCTTCTCCAGCTGCAGAGAAGTCAGCCAGTATAGTGGCTGGTCAAGATGAACTGCATTAGCTGCATTTTACACTGGTCTACAGGCGGGACTTTTCCTACTCAATGGTATTTGTTTATTTTTAAATTTTCTTTGGAAGGCAAAGTTTAGTTTGCAACTCCGTCTCACAGGTTTGATTTTGTTGAGTTCATCCATTAGGAAATGACATTATCTTATATCTTACTTTTGCATCTCTAACATTTTATATAACTTAAAAAAGCAAGTGCAAATTAACATCCATGCATTTTTATTGTCTTTATTTGCAGTATTAATAAGGTCTTAGTTTCTAATAAGCACTTTTTTTTTTCTCTTATTGCTAGTAGCATCATTTTCTTGGCTCATGTGTTCCAAAATAATGTCACTTTTTTCTTAAACACCTGTTACTGAGACATGTTCAAGCTGTTATGTTGTATTAGCCTGAAATTATGCTTGTTTCAACTGATGCTGGTTTTTCTCTGTGTTTTGTGTTTATAACTTTACTTCTTCACAGAATTTTTTTTTATTTTTTTGTAAAAAACTTCACATTGGTTTTAGATGGTTGAAACTAAGTCTAGATCACTAGATTTACTAAATCACTTCAACAATGGATTTTTCAAATTAAATGTTAAAGCTAGAGACAGAAAACCTAGTCTTTTCTTTGTGACCTAGATAGGATGATAATATACTGGTGACTGTTAAAAAGATTCTTTTTGATGGGAGGGCAGGAAGCACTTGAACTAAGTAAAACGCTGTAATTTTTCACACTATTTCAAATAAAGTAAAAGGAATTGTTCCTATTTCATAAGTGCTAGAGCATAAAATGTCTGGATCAGCTTGGATCAAATGGAATGCAAAACAAAATAAAACCCAAAGAAAGACATGGAATGCAAGTGAAAATAGACATAGAGGGAGTTCTACACCCACCTGCAGGTATTCCATAATGAAAAAACCCTGAAACTTCATAAGTGTATTCTCCTCTGCAAATTTTTCACACAAATTTAGGAAAAACTGAATGATCAGTGATGCTTGTTTGCTTGTTTCTCCCTTAATAGTAAATGTCATCAGTAAAATAATAGGCAAATTAACACTAGATGACAGAGTATTACAAATCAGCACAATTCGGATATGACATTACAAAACTGTAAAGATGCCTCTGTGTGTGATCTATTTTTTTTTCCCTCTCCTTCCTTTCTTCTGCTCCTTCTTCATGCCTTCCTTCATACATTCTTCTCCACTGAAGTGAAAGGTTTCTGAGTTTTAAGGCATAATAATGTGCTTAATGACCAGTCTTTGCAAGCTTGTATAATCCTAACACAAATGCTAACAGGTTTAGTGTCAGCATTTCACAGATGTAGAAAGAAAGTGTATGTGATAGTATGTGTGCCCTGGTAACATACTATCTCAGCCCCTCAGAAGGGGCTAAGGATGACAGAATCGATAGTAAACACATTTGAAAGTTAGAGATTTTGAATTGTTGTTGTCATACTCCCACTCCCCCTCCAATAAACACCAACAAACAAAAAGCTGCTTAGAAGTGTACATGGACTAAGTACTGAAGGAGCAGAAAGCTACCCCAAAACATTTGCATTATCATCTAATTTTTAGGCTTTTTTTTTTTTTTTAATCCACTTTCCATCTAGGTTGAATAAAGAAAATATATGAAAATGCAGAGAATTTTACTAATGCCAAAAAAAAAATCAGTTTTTGGAACAGGATTTTGCTTTGTCTTATCCAGCTACACCTAGCACCCGCTCAACGTTTTTAAGATTCTGGACACATTCATTTTCTCCTGAAACTAGCTCATTTATTAACTCACTGACTTCAGTTCCAGATGTTGAAGCTAGATGGATTTAGAGTATCAACTCAGTTCTATTCCATGATTGATATGTTCATAATTATAGTAGTTGGAATTGGATGAGATTTGCAAGGTGAATAAGTACTTCGCTTATATGATTAATTTGTATATAGTTCTACATAATATGTAACAAAGCTAATTTGCATAGTTCTGCCTTTTATATAGTAGGTTCATATATATTAGGTAAAATACACAAGTATTCATCTATTCCATCTATTTTAATCATAAAGAGATTTATTCACTTTCAATAACTTGCTTCCAGTATAATCGCAAAGTGCTAATACTGTTTTTTTTTGTTTTTTTGTTTTTGTTTTTGTTTTAAAGTTACAATAGTATTTCATATGCTTTATGAGTGATATATACAGTTGTGTATGTGAGTGTATGGGTGTACAGTAAGTTACATGAATATTATACTTGAAAATGAGTTCAGTTTCCCACACTGAACTGAAGACTTATTATGCTTTCTGTGTTTAGCATTATCTGACTTGGTTTAGTGAGAAGTCTTGAGAATGGAAAATGCCCTGAATTCCAATGAAATACTGCATTGATTTGCCTCAGAGATGGCCTCATTCAGCTTCATGCATTTATATATCAGAGGTTCTACTGATAATCTTTTTTCTGTCTTTAGGCTTTGGTGATTAATTCTTTTTATTCTTTGGTGCATAAATAAAAAACCTAACAGAATAGCTGAACACTTGTACTATTTTTGCAGGGTGTAGGTCAGAGTGACTTATCTGAAAAGAATGTTGTAATATCAGAGAAGACACTTTGAAAAGAATCCATCCTTTCTCTGGGTTCTCTTTCATCCTGAGATTTGTCCAAAATTTTCTTTCATTCATAGAATCATAGAATGATTAGAGTTGGAAGGGACCTTAAAGTTCATCAAGTTCCAACCCTCCTGCTATGGACAGGGACACCTCCCACTAGACCAGGTTGCTCAAAGCCCCATCCAGCCTTCCAGGTTGCTCAAAGCCCCATCCAGAACAGTTCCAGGGATATGGCATCCACATCTTCTTTGGGCAACCTGTTCCAGCATCTCACCACCCACACAGGAAAGAATTTCTTTCTAATATCCAATATAAATCTCCCCTCTTTCAATTTAAAATCATTTCCCTTTGTCTTATCACTATACTTTCTGAAAAAATGTGCCTCTTCCAGCTCTCCTGTAGGCTCCCTTCAGATACTGAAAGGCTACTACAAGGTCCCCCTGGAGCCTTCTCCAGGTTGAACAGCCCCAGCTCTCTCAGCCTGTCTTCATAGGAGAAGTGCTCCATCCCTCTAATCATCTT
>VZRU01017557.1:193984-228684 GCA_013398155.1 Pedionomus torquatus | reverse complement strand
TTCTCATCCACAAGCACTCTCAAGTCTTTCTCCTCAGGGCAGCTGTCCAGCCATTCTCTGCCCAACCTGTATTTGTGCCTGGGATTGCCACGTCCCAGGTGCAGGACCCTGCACTTGGCTTGGTTGAATTTCATGCCTGTCCAGGTCCCTCTGCATGGCATCCGTTCCCTACAAAAAATATGGAACACTTCATGAATTTTCATGTCTTTCAAATATCTTCTGTTTTTTAAACACAAAATAACTATCACACTCCAAAAAACTGGCATGGTATTAAATTCTATGAAAAGTGGGTAGCTCTCCTGAAAAAAAACCAGAATGCCCTATACATATTTATATCAGTTAGGAAGATTTTCCTCAAAAGCCTCTTCCAGCTCTCCTGTTACAATTTTCGTACAATTTTCTTACAATTTTCTTACTTGTCGACATGTTGTACAGTGGACAACACCTCCTTTACCAGAGGAGCATACCATGTGACAATAGCAAGAAATTGTGTTAAGTGCTACCTTTCTTAATACTTTTAGCAGTCTCAATCAAGATTCTCCAAAAAGTCTATGTATACCCAAAAAGAAAAGAAAAAGAAAAAAAAAAAAGGGGGGGGAATGCTCAATAAATTTAAAGCTATTAAATCAGGCAAATACATTTTCAAAGAACCGGAGCCAGTGGGTTGGCTCTTTTTATATGAGATGTCTGAATTATGTTGACAATCTAATAATGCGCCTGAGTAGCTAAAGGCTGATACAGGCCTGCAGGAGCTGGTAATGTTGCTGTAACATCTTATAACATTAAGGACATCATGGAGATGAATGAGACTAATGTAGTCTGAAAATGAACAACTCCCTTGGTTTAAAAAATAAGTTAACAATAATAAAAAATATTGTGTATTTACTATTTATAGCTACAACCTTGTGTACAATTTATACATAATGCTCTATACAAGTTACTGAGCTAAATATTATAGTAAAATATTCCTGTCTCTTTTCAAAGCAAAAAATATAATTAGCAGAAGTGGAAAACACCATTTTCTCTTGTTATCAGACCATAGCTATTACTTTAAGCAAAATCATAAAAGTGACATTATATGGCAGAAGTAATGAAAAGCAGGAGGAAAATCAGCCGAGCTGACACGCAAAATGAGACGCTTCAGGACTGTCTGTGCTTGTAAACGACATGCAGTCAAAATACTTCTCTATGTGGAATGTCAGAAAGCAACTGAAAAACTTATTTTCTCCAGTTTTGAGCTGTAACATTTATTAAATTAGAGTGATGATGATGATTACTATTATTATTATTTTTATGCATTTAATTCCAGGAACATATTTGTTAAAGCTAACTCAGACTTACTTATGACACAGCATTCTGTATGTCATTTTTATTTCCAAGCAACAAATTGTAACTTACAATTTGTTAGTATTCTGGATAAATATTGTTAGGAACTAGCTAATAAAACAGAGATTATTTACATTGTGTCAGTAACCCCTTTAATACAATTATAAATACCACATGCCACATGATTTCTCTTTGTTTTCAGAATCTCATGCCAATTATTATGCTTCATCAGCATCATCAGCATCATCAGCAGGAGTAACAGGAAAGAAAAGTTAGTGAAGCATACAACACAGAAACAGAACTTGACAATTATCACTGTTCAGACAAAGGATCCTGGACACAGAAGTGCTGAGGCTGGAAAGTACACCCCAAGATCATCTGGTCTAACCCTCCCGCTCAGAGAAAGGTCAGCTACAGCAAGCTGCTCAGAGCCATGTCCAGTTGGGCTTTGAATATCTCTTAGGTTGGAGATTCCACAGCCTCTCCAGGTAACTTGCTCCAGTGTTTGACAACTCTCACAGTGAAAAAGGTTGGCTTTGGTGGATTTTTTTCTTATGTTTAATCAGAATTTCCTTTATTTAAGTTTACGTCTGTTTTCTTTATTCCTGTAACTAGGTACCAATGAGAAGCATCTGGCCTTTACTCCCTGTAAACTCCAAAGATAATATACCTGTTTTCACACTTATATTCTTCCTATTTCAGTGGGAACCAGGGTAGGTACACAAAGATCAGGAAAACAGGGGAAAAATAGTAGCTTAATTATTCAGATTAAAGATAAAGAATAGTGAGAGTTATATGCTGCATGAACATAACCAAATTCTCCGTTCCTTATGAACACTTTTTTCCTGTCAATATCTTTGGAAATGGAAGGAAGTAAGGAATAAAAACTCATATTGTTGCTGTTCCCTTAATTACTGTTGTATACTGCATCGTTTTAATAGCTGTCCCACTGAAGGCAAGAGCCCTAAGGTTCTGCACCTTGATCAACCAGTGACATGAGTTAGCTTCCTACAACCTGACATTAAACCATAAATAATTTCCAGTGAGTACACTAATACACCAATTACATTGGAATTACTTTTATGTGTATGTAATTACTTACACATACAGGAATAGAGTATGTATGGCACTCAAGATGTGCTTATATTTGCTGTTCTTGCTTAAAAATATAAAACCATTGGGCTGAAATGAAGGCTAAGAGAAAGAATAATGAGATAAGTAGCAATGCAAAGGTGGTTATTCCCAATGAAACTTGTAGTTGGAATTGTATACTGGTTTACTGATACATGTCTAAAGTCATGTTTTCCAGCAGCCTGATGAAAAGAGATAAAGGAAGAATATTTCATTGTATTTAAAAGAAATTATGAAGTTTTCTTTCCTGAATAGAAAAGATAAAAAAAAAAGTTATCACTTCCTCCTTCCCATGCTTGAGCCAGATTGTATATCTTGTTCCAGTACTGAACTGTACGATGTAAAGGCACACATTCTGTGATGAAGTAGTATACTCAAAATATAGCCTGTTTGTTAGGTCCCGGTCCTACTATGAGTGAAAGAAAAGCCATAGTAGAGGTTTTTGTACTCACTTCAAATACATGTCCGGGAATTTTATACTACTGAACTTTTACCCCATCTTTTTTATGTTTTAAATCATTTCTGGTTTAGCAATTACACCAAAGTACATGTCACCAGCTAAATTTATTGGTACACATATATTCTACTCATCCAGCTCACTGACTAAAATATTAAAAAAGCTCTAGTTCAACAGAGATGGATGGGAATCTCTGTTTGTAATCTCTCTACCTCTTGGTATTTCCTTTTCCAGCACACCACAGAAACACTAAAGTTTCTTCTTTAATCACTTCCCCATACTTCTCTGATGTCTTCACTAAATCATAGTTTGTTCAACTTCACTTTCCCTGTGACATGCTCTTCTTTGAATCTATGCAAATTTGGAAATTAAATTTGCTTGCTATCACATTCAGCACTGATTTTATTAGTAGCATTTATTTTGGAGTATGTATCTTCAGAAGCTAAAGTCTACCATAATAAGGAGGGTTCTAAGAGTTATTAGTATTTCTCGTAATATTTCTGTTTTCTGTCAAAAATAGGAGTTTATAGAATATTTCTACATCAATACTTCTTTACTATCCTTCCCTAAAGAGGTTTAAAACTGCCTTCTGTTTTATTCATGTTATGTGTTTGGGTTTTATTAATGCTTAATATGTCATAGGATCCTTCTACTTTTACCTTCATTTCCATCTTCCCTCAATCTATGTTGATGCCCTGTTTTATTCCTGTTTGTTTATATTTTTTTTTTTTTTTCAATTCATCTGTTATCCCTTAAAGTGTCTGGGTATGATATTTATAACTAGCAATTCGGATATCAACGTTTTGTATTCTTGGGACACAGACAGAAAAGAGAATTTAGCTGCTGTTCCTTTTCCCAAGTGACTAAGATCCTAAACCACTGAAGCCTTAAATGCCCTGCCCACATTTTCCTCTTATGCCACATTTTCCTCTTTTGGTATGCTGTGATTAAAGTCTGAACAAATGATAACTTTGAATGGATCTTACAAGTCTACTATAAATCATTATATTCTGGTGTGTGTGTATATATATATACATATATATATATACATATCTGGTATATATCAGAGAAATGTCTTTATAGGATTAATGGGAAGCTCCCTGAAAGGTGAGGGATATATTTGTAGAATTTTCTCTGAGTTAAACTCAATGAGCAAGAATATGAGTACAGATAAAAGAAAATATGTCTTTCAGTTCACCTTGTTGCCTTTTTTGTAAACTCGAATTTCATAGAAGCAGAATGGACGTGCACACCTTGACAAAAATCACACACTATGAGCCCTTATCAAAACCTGTATCTTCAAGAAACTTGAGCTGCTGTGTAATATCTCTAAGCAGTACAGTTTTCAAACACGATTTAAGGAGGATGCCAATTGTAGTCTCATTATTACCTTAGTTTCAAATGTATGTAATGCCAGCTTGTACCTTGCCTTTCTACAATCAGCTAAGTTTCTTCCATGTACACAAAATAAAATTGAAGTTGCTTTGAGAGAAAGTTATTATGATAAAACCCCCACCCTTATTCTTGCCATTCATGCTAAAATGATTTTGATATCACTAGTAGTGACATAGTATGCTGAAAGAAGGTATACCATAGTGTACTTCAGAAAAGAGACCTGTCCTCCATTTACGATATGCTCAGGTGCGGATCCAGAGAGCTTCCTGTTTCAAAGTTCCTTTCCCACCCCCATCTCAGGCTGATGAAACAACAGCTCAGATAGGAAAATTTCGTTCTGTTACTGTTCTGCATGCTGAAACCAAGTCCCAGGGTGCAAAACTGTCAGAGTATCAATAAATACTGAAGATGTGTGGTTTCTGCCAATTCAGAGCAGCTCAGGATGTGGCCTAAAAAGCAGTTATATTGGTTTGTTGATTTAATGCCACATTTGGATCATGTTATCCTCCAAATAAAGGCCGTTTCATTTTTTTAATCTGCATGTATTTTTTTTTTCCTACAAATATTTGGCAAACAAAAGTTGAGATAAAATTTCTGGAGTCAGGTAGACATCACGAAAG
The DNA here is from genome assembly GCA_013398155.1 of Pedionomus torquatus. NCBI lineage: Eukaryota > Metazoa > Chordata > Aves > Charadriiformes > Pedionomidae > Pedionomus > Pedionomus torquatus. The sequence goes on along the minus strand of VZRU01017557.1, from coordinate 223,755 downwards.
TTTGCATGTTGCTGATATATGTCCCCAAACTGTGCTAACACTAGAAAATTGTAGGTGAAAGGCCAACTTTTTCAATTTTTTTAAAGCCTAAATCATGCAGATGGTGTGTTTGATGTGTGCTGGAATTGTGGTCTGCTGGTCTTATTCTGCCTGCCTTCAAAATCAACACTTTAGTTTAAACTGTCACTCTGAGGATGCACAGGATGCTACAGACTTCTTAGCTTTTCCAATTATCATAGCAGTAGCAGTGTGTGAAATCTCACACAAGTCAGAGCTATAGTGCTGCTAGAAGCTGCAGAAACAAACTTCAAAATGATCCTTTTTCCATGCAGGTTGGATGGCAGCACACAGAATGGCAGCATCCATCTGCAAATGGCAAAGGAAAGGTGAAGCATGATTAAAAGAAACGTGTTTAACAGCAGACTCGTTCTGCCACCTTCCTACCCCTGCAATGTTTTACAGGCACTGTGGCAGAGAAAGCAAACTGGTTAATTTGTATTGTTTGCATCTGCTGTCTGAGCAGAGAGTTTTTTCTTGAGAACAGTTTTTTAATTACTTCACTGATCACTTAGCTGAGATCCAGACTGAACTGACAGCTCTCTTCTTAGTAGTCATCCCTGAAGGGATGGCTGTTCTTTTCTTGAGTTTTTGGTGATGTCATTCTGGTTGGAGGTTGGTATTCAGAATAAGACACATACAGCAGACCTAGGGCCTCCATACATAGGAGAGGCCATCCGAGTGCCAGTAAAAACAAAAACAATCAACTTATTACCTTTATCATTCTCCTATGCACTGCTCTGGCAGAGATGGGGAGGGACCCTTGTGGGGACAGAGAGGGAAATAATTAATAATAAAAAATTAATAACGGATGGTTTATGAGGAAGAATGTAAGTAATCTCAGGGGGGAGGAGGTGAAAAGGGTAAGGCAGAGTGATGAATCTTAGAAACTTTACAGCAAAGCTCCTCTGTAATGTTACTATAATTTGCTACTCCTGCTGAGGTGCAGCTGCAGGTAAAAGTTGCTTTTTGATCAGATAATTGGGTTCAGAGAATAGCCAGCCATGAAAATACAATTATTTTTCTGTTTTTGTCTGCCTACACCCCTTGAGAAAAGGCATCTGGCTTAAATGTGCCATTATATATGAACTGTGTATTTTCAATGCCCCCCTGGTGCTGCTGCTGAAGCTGCTGAGTCTTCCTGACCACAGGCAAACAAGCAATGTTTCCTTTGGGAGGGTGCAGTGGGAGGTCTTTACAACTGTGTAGATTAAAAAGAGGATGTAGATTAAACACAGTGAGAATTCAAGCCGAGCAGAAGTGACTCTGTTCCTCTCATCTTGTGCTGAAGCAGCAAGGATTGCTCCTCAGCCCACACTGATTGCTCTCTGGCTCTCAGGCCCCGGGAGACGTGGCTTTTAAGAGGATCTGCAATTATCTTTTTGGGGACTGGTGTGAGCATCCAAATACAGGCATTTGAAAAAGCTGAGTTCATATGTAATCCTTCCATCATCAAGTCTGGCTGTCATTAAGGTTCTCTTGATAAAAATACGTCAGGCCTCTCCTTTCCTAGAATCGGTGTTAAGCTTTAAAAGCCAGTAATGCCTTTGCTCATTTTAACTGGTTTTGAAACAAAATTAAGCAGTTTCACGTCAATATTTTGAATGGTCAAAGTGCATTAGCCCCAAACAGTGTTGCTTATTGTTTTGCACGCTAATAAATTACATGGGGGTTTGAGTATTTAAGTGCCATGATTTAAAAACTTTTCTAAAGCACATATCTTTACTGTTCATGTAAGACAGTTTGAAAAAAAAAATCTTTGTGGAGTTAGCAAGTTATGGAAATAGTCAAAACCTGGTGTAGAAGCAGTGGAGATTACTCATAAAATAAGATTATCTGCACAGAATATCTGTCTTTGGCTGAAATGTGTACTGATTAAATAATATCTTTGGGTTAAATCCTTTTCATCATGCTGTGAAAAAGTCTTCCAAGAAAAAATAACTATAAAAGCAAGCAGGAAGAGAATAACTGTGTATATGCTGGATAGCTATTCCAGCATTTTTCTGTTGAGCATGGAGCTCATCCTTAGGGACTTGTGCAGCTTTTGCTGCTAAAGGGCTATACGGTGCAATGTCACAGTGTAAACTAACCAGCCCTCAGCCCAGATCAAACAAAGGGCTAAGAGATTAATGATGGCTCTCATATCCCTCTCTGTGGAAGAGAAGCTGCCTCCAAAGTAGAGTTGCTTCTTCTTGCAAAGGAAAATAGGAAGGGCTATATGCCCTTTTTTTTTTTTTTTTTTTTCCCTGGAAAGAATAAGATTGTTATTGTGAATTAAGGAACGAGTCCAAAGCCATTTTTAAACTGCAAATTTCTTAATTCTCCATCTCCTATGAAACTACCTTCTATGAACACTGACCCCTACCATTATCATCACTTGTAATGATGGATTTCATGAAATCCAAAGAATATGGAGAAGAATAATCTCACATTCACTTCACACGCATCTAGGCTGATGCCCTGAAAACAGTGCAAGATACAGCTAGGATTATTTATTTATTCACCAGTGTGTTTTAGCATGTCCAGGTACATATGCATGTCATTGCATACATACTTTTGCTCCACTTCCCTCATCATTTCTTTTCACACATACATCTCTACATAGTAGAAGCCTTCTATCTTTACTTCAGTTATGAATAAAAAGTGAATCCCTTTTAGGTTTACTTTTTACTAAACCCTTTGATTTTCTCTTTAGAAAAGAATGTATGGAGAAATGTGTGCCATCTTTATGCAGTAGCCATTATTTAGTTGTCCAACTTAAAAAAAAAATAATTATCATAATTTACATTTGGAAGTCACTCATTTCTAAAGTATTCGCATAGAAAAACAGATATCTCTAATCTATGTTATCAGGCAGTCTTAGAGCAGCTATTTAATCATTAGTTATTCTTTCTATCATGTCAAGCATGATCTAATTTTATTTTACATTAATCACTTCAGATGGACATAGAGGTTATTACTTCTTAAGAATTTGGCTGAAAACATGAGCAAAAGCAATGCAGAACAGCAACATTGCCACGTTTTTTCACAATTAAGTTAAAAAACAAACAAACAAACAAACAAACAAAAACTCCATGTGATAGCTGACTCTGAGTTTTCCAGACCAATGAAATTATTAATGCAACATGTTGGTGTATGGAAAAGAAAAAAAAAAAGTATGACAGATAATTCAGTAACAAAATATGTGTTAATATATACCACTGTATTCATAAATTGTAATAGAACTATTTATCACAGCAAGAACTGTTAAGAAATTCTGTAGGCTTTCTGCCACTGTGGGAAGATGAATGATGAATCTGATGCAATGCAGGGTTTTTTAATAATTTATTGGGTCATGAGTTATGGTTTTATTCAATTGAAAATTATTAGATGGGTTTGCCCCAGGCAGTGAGCATGGTATATGAGAAAGGAAAATAGATTAAGCAAACACTCGATGGGTTTAATCATTTCAAACAGGGCAGTGGATAAAGGCACTGACAGATTTGTCATTAATTCAGCAGACGTTTTTACCTCCACACAACATAATCACAAGATGGGAGTTGTCAGTGAAGCCCTGAAAGTATGATGTTCATCATGAATAGTCTGCATAATCTATTATTTTCACACAAATGATTTATTTTCTCCATGAAAGAGGACAAGAGGTGGAACAGAGGGTAGACAGACTCTTTCAAAGAATAGTGGCATAAAAATATTTTTCAACACCCCAAATTCTGATACCTGATCAAACAGTGATATTCAACAAAATGATACCTGGTGATGATCTTCTTTGATACAATATGGGAGGGATCAGCAATGCTGCACTTTATCTACATTCTGATGTAGATATCCACCACAAAAATTATTCATTGAATTTTTAGCAAGAACCACTGTGACTAGCCTCCCACTGAAAGCCCTACCTAGAAGGTGAAATCAAATCCATTTTGCTCTAAAAAATATTAAGCTCCTTTGAGAATAGAGAGATCTGAACTTTAGTAGAATAAGCTGTATTCCTTCTGTGCTCGTCACATAATTTTATGAGCTTTCAGAGAAAATAAGTGTAGGCAGAGGTGGTAAATCTTGTATGTTAAAACATTGAGCTTGACATCTGCAAACAATTTAGAAATTCCCTATAAGTCACTACTAAATCATGAAGTTATTTGGCAAACTCTGCATTTACCAAGAGAGTACTTAAAATATGGAAATTGCAATTTTATTTAAGTCTTATTATCACATGAAATATATATATGACTATAGAGGACTATAGTCATCAAGCAATCCAGTTCTGCTGGAGCCACTTTGATTATAATTGCTGTTACAAAAAAAATACCAGTAAGAAAACTACACAGAGCAGGAATCTTTACAGTGTGAGATGGTAGTCTACTCATAATACATACTCACTTCGACATTACATTTCCAATTCCATAAGAAAATTACATTAACAAGATTGCAAAGTCAATCACAGACAAGTTTGGAAGTTCCAAATTGAAGACTGTCCTCTTCCACATATGTGAATTCAGTTCCACATTCTAAGGAGCTAGGGAGTTATATAACTTCATCAGAGGTGCATAACAGCCATAACACTTTATAACACTTGAACAACTAGCCAAAAGCCTTTGTTTTTTTTTCTTAGAAACCATTTCTAAAGCACCCCATTGTATTCAAGATGAATGTTAGAATATTTAATATGTCCAGCGGCTACAAAATACACATCTTTTCAGTGATGTATGAATATATTAGACATCATATTTTCTCTTCTACAGATATAAATTTCTAAGTAAAGATTTTTATGTCAATATTAATATATGTGAACTTATAAATATTATTACATGGATTTTTTTTTTTCACTTATGTGTATGCCACATCATAGAACTGCTTTTTCAACAGTGGGTGAAACAGCCATGGGTGTCACAGTATAACATTGTTTGTTTCTCTTCATCATTCCCCCAGTCACAGAAGTGCTGAGGATCATCACAAATTTGATTTATTTAGTTCAATGCTTAATAGATAATAATTTTTAGAAGTACGCATCTGAAACTGCTTTTCTAGAAAGAAGCAAACAGTTCATGAAACATGAATTTTGCTTTTCACAACTTCTTCGAGGTTATGTAAGACATCTTGGATCCAAAGTTAATATCGAATCCCCCTAGGCACTGCTTTGCTACCAAAACTGCACATTACTGTACCTTTTTTCTCCATATCCTATGGCAACTTCCAACAGCTTTGCTGATACATCATTTTATAAACAACTGACATTTCCTGGGTAGTGGTTCATTCCATGGATTTCAACTCAATATCCAGACCACTTGAGTGTGTCACAGAAATAGAGAAGTTCTGCAGACCAGAATGTAGGAACTAGATCACACCTACAGCAAGTCAAAAAGGTGGATCCTTTGTGTGGCCAGAAAAACATACTTTATTTTCTTTTAAAGAGTGCCACTGATGAACCTCTAATACTGAGTAATTACTTTGTTCTTAAAGCAAAGAGGAACAAAAGGTTATTAGGTCATCTTGAATTAACCTTTATGTGTGTTATGTATTTTGCAGATGAGCAGTAGTTACAATCATTTCAATACATACTTTTCCTATGAGAAATATTCATAGTAAGAGTATTTTTGTTTTGAAATTTTACTTTATTGAATGTTTCAATGACTCTTTTTTTTCAGAATGGTCAAAGAAATATTAAATTATCTTAACTACTCTTATGTCTCTCTCACATCAGACTAGATGGTAGCTAAGGCAGATCTATGATGTAGTGTTTAAATCCATCCAAGTCTTTAAGCTACAGTCTGTTTTTCTTTCTGAAGTCCTGTAACAAAAATGGCAAGGAATTTGTAGAGGAAAAACAGGTGAGTCACAGGAAAAGACATTGTCACTGTATTATTCAACAAGAATGGATGTAAGGTTTCCATACTCTGAACCTTAGAATTGTTAATGAACATTTCAAGAGCATGTTAGCTACTTAACGACTCTATAAATCACATTTTCCATTCCACAACAACAGCAGTAGCCGCAAGATTACATAGATATTAAGAAAGGAAAGATCCTGGAAATAATGAGAAAAAAAAAAAATCAGTGTTTGTCTAAATTATAGCAACTCTGGACAAAGATGTAAAATTTTAACCTGTTGGAGAAGAAATCGTAGTAACAATGACAATAATAACAACAAAAATGGCAATAGTAACAATGATTGTATGCAAGTTTTATTCAGAACTTAACACCCGTTTTGTTTCCTTTGCTGCTTGTATTTGCCTTTAAAAGAGCGTTTCCAAAATAACACTTCCATATCAGAATACATTTCTATACATTTTTTCCAATATTTGATGGTGTTTTAATTTCATATGAAGCTGTGTAAAAGTTAGTCTTTATACTGTTACTTTTTTTTGTGTGTATGTTATTTTAAATCTACTATTTTGGCTAGAAAGGAGGGAGGGGAAAAGTACAAAACTGCCCGAAGCTAGTAAGTGGGTGAATTAGGATAGAATGCAATGTGGCAGCTTAAGTTTGCTGCTGCTTGCGTATAAAGTAAAATGGTCATTAATGTTATTCAGTAAGGAGACTTGCATAAAATAATTAAATGAACCCTAAGGATGCCTGTCAAACTGTCATATGCTCACAAGCAAGGAAGTCACAGACTAAAGCTGTCAGTCAAGGTCTGACATTCTGAAATCCTTCAAAAAGTGTTAAGCATTCAAAACTCTGCTAGTAATAAACCTGGCAACAGTAAGATAAGCTGGCCCGCCACAGCCTCAGGATTCTTTTGCAAATTACACTGCGATATGACTCAGTACCCTTACATTTGGAAGAATCTAGCTCATTTTTTTTATTTGTTCAAGGAAGAATCAAAGACACTCTTTACTCTTCTCTGAAGTAAGCATGCTTATTCTCCAATTTGTAAATAAGTGAGTATTGACTTTTGTTGAACTGCAGCAGATATTGACCAGTTTGTGTAAATCAATTTAAGAGACATGTAGGCTATGACAATTTACGTCAGACAAAGATTTATCTGACACTTTTTTCCCCTCTTATTTTTCTGGACAAATAAATGTGATAACGCTAACCAGTATATGAGAGAGTTTTGCCATTGGAGATGGATGCTTCATTTTAACAAACCAAGTCCTCACTGGAATTAGGGTCACTTGTAGTAATTACCTTAAACAGAGAGCTAATAATGATCAGAAAATGGACATTGCCTAATCTAGCATATTATCACTGTATTTCTAAAGTGCCTATTAACAACAGAAAATTTGTGCCAACTGTGTAATTTAAAATCATTAAATGTATTCAAAAAGCTACTGCTCCTGGCTCTTCTTAAAGTTGCATACATCTACTAAGTATATTTTGATTTTTTTTCTCTTTTTTTCTTCCAACTTTTCTTCTTATCTTCCTTTTTTTCTTTTTTCCCTTTTTACCTCTTTACTCTGTTCCTTTTTTTTTCTAATTTCCTTCTCTTCCTTTTTTTTCTTCCTTCTTTCATTTTCTCTTTTCTCTTTCATTCTCTTCCTTTCTTTGTTTTTTATTATTGTTCATATATCTTTTTGTTTTTCTTTCCACTTCCTTCTCTTGCCTCAGCTCTTCTTTTTCATTTGTTATATTTATTAATTTGGCAAGTCTGTTAAAAGAAATGCATTGCACATTATACCCTTGGGACATAAAAAAAAAAAGTTTCCAATTAGACAGAGTTCCTTCTAATAATAAATTTAAAAGGAGGAGCTCATGGGAGACAAAAGTCCTTTGGATATTTGAAGAAAGCCAAAGGTCAACCTGTGCCAAGACACTTTGTCTTAGATGACTTTATAAATCCAAAAGATCAAAGGTCAGTGTCTAAGTCAGAACCAGTCATCTGACCTCTTTTTGTAGCCACTGAGATAAAGTAGCATCTGTAGAGCTTCAGTCAAGTCATCCTAATCAAGTTATCTAAAATAGATCAAAAATCATCTCTAGAAGATGTCTCTTCCTTTCTACTGTGTATGAAAAGACTTGGATGAGTAGTATAGATTCAGCTGTCTATATATAATGTAGGCATTTGAAGGTGGGTGATTTTAAACACACCTTTTGTGACTCCCTTGTGTTTGACGGGTTAGGACACCAATTAAATCCTTATTCTTTTCCCAACCTGAAGCAGACATTTCCTTACTCTGTTTATATCTAAAACTGATGAACCTATTTTCTTCAGTTTTAGCTTCTCGTTTGTTTGGGTTGTTTTAAACTTTGAGATATCCCTTAAAGAAGTTGTATAATTTAATCAATCAGTATTTAATGAAAACGTATAACATCTTTTATATGAAGTGCTTGATGCTGAGTAACGGATTTGTTTTTTCCTTCCTGCAGATAAGTGCAAACATAGTAATTCAAGCATAAAGAATAGTTTGAAAAAAACAATAGTTGCCATTTTTAATAAATCTTATGAATTAATACTCATAGTCCCAAATTTGTCTGGGACTTTCCCTTCTTCAGAAATTCATGTTTGAAGGACCCAGTTATTAAAGGTCATTTACAAAAATTTGGACCCCAGTGATTTACCAGGATGATAGCAGCATTGTGACAAAACAAAGTTTAGAATCCAGATCTCTCTGCTACCAGGAAATTGGAGTATTGATGCACAGGTTGCGTAATGCAAAGTGTATTTTCTCTCAGGTCTTCTTAAGTGAACCCCTTGAAGGCGAGTTGAATCTGTAAACATATTCATATCACTGCATAGTCTGTATAGTTTTCTATTATATTTACATAAATATTTCATCCTAAACACACATATCAGGGGAAAGGATGAAGACCATTATAAAACAATTATAAAACAATTATAATAAAATTTCAGTGCAATATCAGACAGATAGGGTGGTGACTAGTGCGTTTAATTCTTGTCTATTACTATATAATTCAACATTTTGGGACATGAAACGATGAATCCACTAGCATTGATAGAGTTTCCATCCATGACATAGTGTTTACCACTGAATTCGAAAAGTGATCACAATCTCTCCTCTTGTCCTACTTAATGAAAATATCTTGGCCTTCTAACATCAATGTTTAGTACATCACCACTTTAAAAAGGTAGTAAATTATTTTCTGAAACTCTATATCTCATCTCCACAGAAATTTGATTATTTCTATATCAGCAATGTTTCAAGATAAGATGTTTGCATTCCTTGGCAACTAAAATGTGGGGTTTTGTTCATAGTGATCTCCCTAGGGGAGTTAATGTCTATCATTATTATAAATCCATGTTTCCCAGCCAGTAAACAAGAACTACATTGTTTTCTTGCTGAAATAATCACTTTTGGAGAATGAGATTTCAGTTCATTGTAATCCTTTTAGCTTGTGGCTATTTTCCCTCAGTTATTGCAATTCTAACTTAAGTTTACTTTGAGTAGTTATTTATGCACAGATATCTTTCAAGTCCAGTCTATTTCCACACCATTTTTCACCAGCAGACAAGCTTAGCTAGTAGAAAACAATGAAAAAGATGTTGCTTTAAGCACTGGTGAGTTTTCTATTACATCCCTCATTAAAATGGAATTAAAAACAAATAACATTGTAGGTATGTGTGCTGCTATGTTCAAAGCCCTACAAATATATTTTTCAAACACCCTAACTGGTGATTCTTGATTTCCTTAGCTGTCACTGATTGTCTGAATTTTTAAGGTATTATTGTGCCTGACACCTGTAGTCATCTTTTTTTATAATTAAATTTGAACGTTATAGTGAAAGGCCTTGATAAGCTCAAGGTATAAACTGTCTCTACAGAATGGTTATGAAGAAGCAAAAATCAACTACCTGAACAAATGCTGTGGTCTGCTACAATATGATGATCTGCTTCATAAGTTGTCTTTATATTTATAACCTGCCTTTTGGTCAGATTCCAAAAAATTACACCACTTAGATAAAAAGCCAACTCAAATTCCTTTCAAGCTTGGAAAATTAATTGACTTGAAATGCCACTTAGCCCAAAGATTCTGTTGCATACACTCATTTTCTTTAATTTGTGTGTGGTTGTGATACTAAATAACAGCCTAAAATCTGATGGCTATGTTATCCCCTAAAGAAGAGGAAGGGTACCCTGGTGGGAGTGAGATTCTACCCCACTGGCACACAAAGGATTTTCGCTCTAACTTCAGCAAATGCAGGTCTGGGTTTTAAAATTAAGCTTCAAACATGGATTAGGATTACAAATCTATTGTTTCATATGCAATTTCTCAATGTACATTAAAAAAATTAGCCTTATTGAGCAAAACATATATGAAACAACAAAGCTAATGAAACCAGAGAAAAAGGTAGAGGCACTCAGAGTGGTGCAACCTCAGCACTAGATCCAGGGCCTGCTTCAGAAAATTTTTAAAATACTTCAAATAATGTTTTTGGCTCTTTTTTTGGCCAATGACAATTCAGTATTTTTGCAAGCATGTTTATTTTTCCCACATAAAGGAAGCACATTATGTATTTAGATCAAAATATTTCTGTGCTAGCTCCCTACTCATTCAGACTAAAGCCAGAAGTAATAAAAGACATTAAGAGAGAATATATTCGGGGTTTCTTTCATTAAGATTTCCATTAAAATCTGCTGCTCCCTCTTCTTTTTTTCCTTTTATCACAATGACTTGTCTGTCTTATATTTCCCTCACTTTGCACTGTTTTTTTGTATGTTTCTTTCATCAGACTCCCTCCATGCTTCCCCACCCCACTTTACCTCCTCTCTCTTACTCGTTGTCTCCATCTTTTTTGGAATCTCTCTTTGCGTATAGTAAATGAGTTCATTTTCTTCTAGTCTGAATCCAGCTAAAACCCTTATATGTCACGGAGTAGAATGCAGTCTACTGCACTGAGAAAATAAACTGAAAACCTGGAAAATAGGAGAGCAAAAAGGGCTTATATGTCATTATTTAGGAAGCTACATAACATAAGTGACTTCATTTCAAGAGTTTGAGTGACTGCAAGAAGCTTTCAGCTCTGTGGCTATATGCTTAGTTTGCTAGAAAACTAAGCTACTCTTTTACAAGATATTTGTTTATTTACATTAAGAAATCATCTAATATATCTAAGTTTAAGCCATCTAATATTTTATCATCATTCTTCATTTTCATTGATATCTGGAAACTAACATCCTGCTTTGATTTAAAGTTAAAAGTACTTTTTTTTTTTTATCTGCCACTTTCAGCTTCTAAAATCAAAGTTATTGCAAACTGATAATTGATTTACTGACATTCATTCTTGAAGGATTCAAAACATTTTACTGTTGCATGTACTTTGTCATACTTTCAAGTGAAAAACTTGGAGCTCGGTAAGAAGATCTAGAATTAATGTGATGACATTTTCAACCCTCTCTCGGAATTATTATTCCTTTGAAATTTACCATTTTACCAAAATGACTTTCAGGTTTTCTAACAACTTTTACTTGAATTTCTTAGAGAAAGCAGGGATGCTACCTAAATGCTTTGAGAAAAGGTGGATTACTTCACCCCCAAGAACATACTATCTAGCTGAAATGGTGTCCATGGCAGAAAAATGAAACTGCATCATTTCAAAAATAGGTCTTCTCCTCTGAGACAACTAGAGAAACGTGATGTATTTCGGTGATGACAAACTGATGATGGACATGTGACAAATGTAAAAATACTGGATCAATCCTTTGAACAAACAGCAGAATCCTTTTATAGCGCACCAGTAAAATCCCAGTATTTTCTGCAGAAAATGTGATTCCTGCATTTCTGTACTCCTACATTTGCATCTATCCCCTACTGCCTCAAAACACTTTTTGCTAAGGAAGCAGGGTGCAGTCAGTATATAATAGAGCAAGAGAGATCAAAGAGGAAATTTTGATATCCTAGTGAGGAGAACCATCCCTTTCAGTCAGTCTCTCCACTATTCCATACACAACCCCCCTTTATTTTTACATGCATGATCATATACTCTTCCAAGAGAGAAATTTAATCAGTTCAAAGGAAATGAAAAACTAAACCATACTTCTTTACTTCCAAAAATTACTGTCTGGGCTATCTGTAATGAATTTATGAAAGAAAGAAGCAGGAGTTGACAGTTACCAGGACCTTTAACTTAATCTCTTTATCTCGTACATACAAGTAAATTGTCATGCCTATGTATGTATGAAAGATCTATTAATTTTGGAGCCACTTGCACTTTCAATATGGAGTGCATAAAAATTAATATCAATCACTTCAACAAGGAAAAAGTATTTTTTAAACGTAACTTAGTCTTTAGATTTAATGAAGTAATTTAAATAACGTACAGGAAAAAAAAAAAAGGAAGAACAAAGTAAAACAGAGAAACTGATATGAATGACATGGGAAAGTAATACAGAGTTTTTTAGTAGCCCACAGTTATATAGCATTTAAAGTGTCAACAATCTTTCTGCAACAGAAAGATTGCCTCCTGTTGGGAGGGCAGGGAGAGGAGACTTTATATTTTTTCCTTAGACATTAATGCAGGATCTCCTATGGTCTGTAAAGTCTTACGAAAGACTTGGAGCTTAATTTCCTCTGAAAGGAATAATATTTGTCTCCATTTGCTATGAAGGTAAAACTACAGATGGCACATATCTTAAATGAATGGTGCAGATGGAAGAGGAAAATACAATTTTCAAGTGATTTTATTTAAAAGTATTTAAATTAAATCTTTCAGTTGGAGAAACTTGAAGAGATAGGACTTATTTCAGTAGTATTTTAAAGAAATCAAAAAGCCCCAAATCATCCTTTTCCTTGCCAGAAATTCCCCCAGAGTCAGAACAGTAGTTTCTGCAATCTTTAAAAAAGACTTATGTTTACTAGGAAACTATCATGGGGGATAGTAACCTTTACATTTTTGAGGCTGCCTGTCTAGAAACACGTTAAAATTTTACACAATGTAATAACTATTTGAAGACTTTTGGACAAGAAACAATGTCTTTTGCCAACTTTGGAGAAGTAAAAATGGTCTGCAAAGTCTAATTTACACAGAGGGCTAAAAAAGCTCTGACTGTGGAATTTGCTTTTACTGAAACATAGGATGTCCTGTAGAAAGGTAGTTCTTGTCTGTGACATAGGAAATTTGCTTGCTGAAGACATAAAAAGCATAGAAGAGCCAATTTTCACACAGGCAGTGGATAAACAAAGGGAAAAAATCTCTGGGAACAGAACATTACTGGCAGTATATACTGGGAAATAAACATGGAAGCTAATAATTACTGTAATTCGTATGAGAAGAATTAAATAATGCAAACAGTTGGGGGTTTTGGGGCAGTTTGTTGTTTGGGTTTTTTTAAATTTTTATGCATATTTCAAAAAGATAAGAAATTGGGCAGTTTATTTCTTTAATAAAACAAAGAGGAGAAGTAGGAAACAATATCAGAAGCAGCTTTGTAGTCAAGGCAATCAATGGTTATAAACTAGATAAGTCAAGAAAATTAGGAGGTCATATCTTTTATACAACTGCAATTTGGAAGGTTTTAAGCACAAATGACTTCCTCATTAAAGTCAAACAAATGCCTTTAAAAGGTAAAATGACCCTTAGAATTACCTGTGTCTCTAACAGACTTTATACTTTCATCTTTTAAGGATTGAAAGTCTTTCAATTCTTTACCTATGACTGGGTGTCTTTTTAAAATTTCAGACCAGCACCATCCTGTTTTTTCCTACGGACTATCTGCACAGATGTTGCTGGTGTTGTCCAAGGTTAGCAGGCAGGTTTTAGTAGTTACTTCACAAAGTATGAAAGGCCTGAACTGAACAAGTGATCAGTTTATATTGAAAAAGAATGAACTCTGAAGAAGTAGGAATAAGGTATTTTTGTGGGATGTTTGACATCCCTACTAAAATTGTAAATTTTTGCATACATTACTTAAAACATTTGGTCTAAAGCAGGCATGAGAAGAGCTCTTAATAAAAGCACAGCTTTTCCCTGAGTCTGAAGTCAAATCAGAGCTGGGGAGCTACTCCAGACTCAACAGGGAGACATTTGCAGGACTTTACAAAAGGTATATATATAAAAAAAAAAAGGTAAGTTCTTCTATAGAATCTACCTTATAATTAAAGATAGAACAGGTTTAGTCCACTAATTAGTTCTGCAGTGAGTAGAAAACATATTCAGTTGTATAGAGTATTTTGTAAAACGTATTGAAGTATTCTGTCCTCTTGATTCAACTGTGATTTCTACAAAACTCAGTAGAAAGGTCTGTTGCGATCACAAAACTTACACTTTGACAGTTCTAGAGACAGCAGAATGTCAACCAAACAACAGAAAAAAGCCCTTCAACAGCATAGCATGATGCAGAGCAATAAAAGTGCCACATTTTTAAAAAACAGCTTTCATTAAATATTTGCTCATATGATCATCATACTGCTGGGTAGACTTTCTTTCTCTAGAAGCCGAATCTATATATTTAAGCAACTGGTTGTTACTACCTGCCATCTTTTCTCTAAAAACAATTGAACATATGTGACTATTCTAAAATGTTATATCTGCTAGCAGAATGCTAAAGACATTTGGATCAATTTGAAGCTTACAGCAGGAGAAGAAAAATAATTACTTCTATTTAAACAATAAACCCATTTACAAGAATAACATGAAAGTTTCACAAGTTTCTGGTTACAGATGGGCTAGATCACAAATACCTTCTGCTTTTTCATATCCATAGTGAAGAAAAAGACTATGCACTTTTTCTGATCCTCTATGATCTATTATAAACTAAGTTAATTACAGCAACAAAAGTGTCAGCTGCTTAGAGACAAAGAACTATTATAAATAAGTCAGCATTAGGGAATACTCCTAAATTCTCAAATCTGGACAAAATTCATTTTTGAACATTAATTCTCTGTCAATGTAAAAAGCTAGTCTGTTCTCACCTTGTCTTGGTTTGCAAAGAGGCATAAGACCATGGGTAAAATGCAGAAAGCATTCATGATTGGGTGATAAATTGAGTATGGACTGTGAAACATAAAACTGGACAGCTGAGTTAAGAAGGAAATAATGACATGACAAAAATATTTGAATCCCTTCATCTCTAAGTATATAAAGTCCCTCTTACTGTGAACACAAACACGTTTTTGGGCTCCTATACTTTTACAGCTATAAATTCTTTGAGATGTCACTAAATCAGGTATTATTTCGTACTGAGTTTAAACATCACTAGGCCCAAATATGCAAACACCATGTTCTTACAATAGTTTTTTCCATCTCTCTGTTCTTCATTTTAGAAAAAGAAACTTCTCGAAAAGGGTTTTTCTCAAAAGACAATGTTAATGTTTAGCTTCTTGGTCTGCAAAAGATCTTAATGAATGATTGACATATGTTTTCAAGTTACAAACATAGTTTTCTCTTACATTATAAATGTATTTTCCTCTAACACTTAGTTTCTGCATGCTTAGTAGCATAGAAGGTAATGGAACAACAACAACAAAATCTGCTTAATATCCTCAGTCTTCCTTTTGTCACTGACACACCTATAGAAAGTCTTGTTGCCCTTCATGTCCCTGGCCAGATTTAATTCTATCAGGGTTTTAGCTTTCCTAACCCGATCCCTGGCTGCTGGAACAATTTGTCTGTATTCCTCACAAGCTATCTGTCTTTCCAACCCCTGCAGGCTTACTTTTTCTCTTTGAGATTGTCCAGGAATTTCTTGTTCATCCATGCAAATCTCCTGGTGTTTTTGCCTAGCTTCCTCTTTTTTTGAGATTCATCACTCCTAAGGTTGGAGGAAGCAATCCTTGAATATTAACCAGTTTTCTTGGGCTCCTCTTCCCTCCAGAGCTCTATCCCCTTGTCTTGGTAGGTTTTATACTTCATTCAGTAATACAGTAATACAGAGCAAAACACAAGCACTCTTCTGGAGTTAAGAGCTAGGAAACTGAGAAAAAGTTTTAGTCTTTAATCTCCTGTGTATAAACTCTGGTTTATAGAGTCTCTCAGGCTTTTAAAGAAAGATATATATTAAGCTTAATTTAAGTAACCACTGTAACTGACAGAAGTTGATATTTGTACCATATTTAGAACAAATAGCTTTCTTGTCACTGATTATATTAATCTCATTCTCCAGAATATGTTTCTCTAAATCTTAATTAAAACTTTTCTAATCAAGAAAAATTAAGCAGCAGAAGCCAGACATCTGGAAATCCAATGCTTCTGAAAACAAAAAACAAACAAAAACCCCCAACCCCAAAACAAAAAAAAACAAAGGAAAAAGAAGAAATTAAAACAAAAGGAAAAAGAGACAACTGATTTCAATACTCTTAAGTACTTATATTCCTTCCTCTTTAACTCTTTGCTCAGAGGTAAACCTTGTAGAAAATAACTGCTTGTAGAATAACGATATATGTGTATGTAAACATTTCCAGAAACCAAGTCTCAACTCATTTAATTTCTATATTTTTAATTTAAATATCTAAATTTTATGCTGAAAATATACAATATGATGTTCTTTTATAAAAACTATAATTTTAGAAAGAAAATAGGTTGAGTATATTCAGCCCATTTACACACTTAAATATGTCAAACATCTTTCTCAATGTCTTTCTATAACTTTTTTCTTTCACCTTCTCTTTTTCTATCTTTCTCTTCTCCCTAAGAAGATTTAAGTACATTTGGGAAAAATATTCTACTTTTTTCTAGTGCCAAGTTTTGGTGGTTTTGTTGGAGGAGGTTGACTTTCTGCAGGGATTACACTTTTTTTTTTGTAGGTACACGTACAAGTAAGATTTTTCTACAAAATACTATACTTTTTTTTTTTTAATGCTAGAAGTACATCTGGATGGAGGATCATGCACATATATGTTTGAAAGTCATAAAACCTCCTGCGATTCAAGCACCATAAACTCAGTCTTCAAAAATAAAAATACAGCTGATATGCTTAAAATTTTCGAGTATACAAAGTTACATTAGTGGTTCAATAATTTTTGTTGCTGTCATGCTTGTTTGGCCTTTATTATTGAAAATGGGAGTATTAAAAAGTCTCTTTAGCTTTGAAAAGATGTTTCTATTATCAAATATGTTCCATTATAAAATACATGAAATTGATTTTTATATTCTTCATTATATATTCAGATAGGTGTTCCAGACATTTTTCAGGAACATGTAGCATTAATATAGATAAATCACTTTGTACCTCTTTAATTAATTACCCAACAACTGTATTGTCTGTTTAGTTGGGTTCCTTTTAAATAAATACCAGATTAACATGAATGTTGATAGGTAAGAATTGCAGTTTCTGCAAATCTCACTTCTGAAACATGCTTCAAACTAGGAATTCAATGTTACCATGGTCAACACTGATAAAAGCCTGTAGTTCAATATAGAAAACCTTGGAAAAACAGTTCAAAGCAGTGAAACAAACAGGTTGAAGGACTCCTAATTTTACTTTTCCTCTTCAGTATCCAATGTATAAAGATGGAAAAGTGTGAAAACAATAGACCTAATTAGAAAATAAATAGATTACTAATTAAAAAAACTGATTTGGAATTCCAACAACAAAAGACGGCTGCAGTAAAATCATGTCCTGCAAAATGTAAAAATCATAAAGTCTTAATCTTTTCAATTTTGATAAAAAGTAATTATTTTCAAAGAAAATTTTTGTTGTTAGTGAGTCATTACTAAAAAGGACACAATAAAAATGTAAATCAAACCAAAATCATACTTTATGCAGATGATATATTTTAAAATTATAAACATAGCACATATGGTAGCTTCAAACTCCACATATTTTAGCTTTCTTGTTTCCCAGTACTTTTGATTAAAAAAAACTGACGAAGGCAGTAAGAAAATCAGTCTTTAAACTATGAGATTACAAAGTCCAAAGCAGACTGAAAGTTTATTACCATAAATTTTGTCAAAAAAAAAGTCTAATGCATGTGTCTTTGCGTTCAAAGTCCTCCTACTGAAGGCATAGCTACATAGAAGGGCTGCATACAGTACTAGAAATCACACAGTCAAGAGTCTGCAAGCAATTTCAATCAAATAACATGCACTGAGATAAGTAGGAGTGAAATTACCCCAACACCACAGCACAATAACAGTTAATTGACTATAACTTGCTGATTAACTCTTCAGATCTCTTAGGCTTTGAGGAGGCAGCAGTAAAGTTTGAATTTGAGGAAAGATTCCTCTGATGAGAAATGCCGTGCTCTGGGGCAGAAACAGCTAATATGAAAAATAAAATATGAAAGTGATGTGATGGCAGAAGGTGATAACAGGAGTAAAAGGTACTCAAGGAATACATTTCCAGGAAGAATGTGAAAGGGTTCAGAAAGGAGTTCATGTTAACTTCAGATGCCTAACACAAGTGCTAAAGTACAGAGCCTATGTATTCTTTATAGTCACTGAAGAGAGGTAGCTGTTAGAAGCTCAAGCTAGAACCATTATTTCATCTGGGTACAATTAGCTAATCTGGATATGAAACCACTTTTGCTATATTGTCCCTCTCTTCTGAATCATAAAAAAAATGTCATGAAAAGAGTTTCTTGCCTTAGTACTCTGATGTAAGGGAGTTTGGGCAAAAAGGAAAAAAATAATTTCTATATAAAACTAAAGAATTTACAGTCATATCAATAAAGATAATATTTTCTGGATATTTTCATAAGTGTAATGGGTCTCAAGCAGATGGAGGAAATTTTACTTGGGTTGTGTGTGATAGCATAATATAAGACCTAAATAAAAATACTGCATTATGTTTAAAGTAATAAAGTCCGCCTAAAATTATTATAGAGGACTACTTTTTTCTGTGCATCAATCATCCTCAGGGACACTCAGTAGGAATCACTTAATTCATTATTAATAAGTCAAAGGATTTACCTGCCTATGTCTTGTAAAGCCTTCTTGTATGAAACAGCATTACAAGAAGAAACAGGAATCTTGCATAAACTCCAGCTGAACCTCTGATGGTGTTTGATCTGTTCTTTCTATAATTCAGTGTGTTGTCACCTGTGAATCAATACCTGAGGGTGGCTGAACTTCTCACTGTGTTCCATGCAGCACCCGGCTGCATAACATCTGAAAGATTTGTAGTGATGCTGCATGAGAATAAGTATTTTCATTACTTGAAGCTGAAAGTAAAATACTCAATGAATTAAAACTTTGTTGATTACTTTCTGCAAATTAATTAAAAAAGAAACAAACCTCTCAAGTGGGGAGATGACCCTGACCAGCATCTAAGCCCCTACCCAGCTGCTGGATCACTTCCTGCTTCTGAGTGATGTGAGAAGGAGCATCAGAAGACCAAAAGTTAAATATCGTGGATTGACATGAAGACAGTTTAACAGGTAAAACAAGGAATACATACAAAAGCAAGGAAAGTAACGGAAATTTACTGATTTAAGTGCTAGGTTTAGGCATTCGCTGCAGGTCAAGACCGGCACCGCCACATGTTTTTATGGGAGCTCAGTCTGAGTTCCTACATTCTTCCTCGCAGCATTCCCTGTGTGTACTGGACCCCCACCAGAGTCTGCAGGGGTTAAGGGAACCCAGAAAACACAAATACAACTCTGCAGATGTAGGCCACCTAAACAATAACACAAAGGAAATAAAGCCATTCCAGCTAAGAAGTCAGCTCCACTGGGCGCCCAGCTGAAGTGTCTTTACAGAAATGCACGCAGCATGGGGAACAAGCAAGAGGAGTTACACATACGCGCTCCTCCAGAGCTATGATTTAATTGGTNTGACGTTACAGTGGGGGTCTGATACAGACCACCTGATCAGACAGAAGAGGAAGATAAGAGCCTTTAGAGGGTGGCGAGGCAAGGGAACAGGTTGCCCAGAGAAGTTGTGGATGCCCCATCCCTGGAAGTGTTTAAGGCCAGGCTTGATGGGGCTTTGAGCAACCTGGTCTAGTGGGAGGTTTCCCTGCCCATGGCAGGGGGGTTGGAACTCGATGGTCTTTAAGATCCCTTCTAACTTTAACAGTTCTACAATTATATGATCCTATAATGTTTTTCTCTGGAGCCAGGAGGGGACCAGCCTCTTCTGGCTGCTTCCCTCCCGCTCTGCGAGCGGGCACCTGTGCACTGATACTCCATTTGTGAGCTACCACCTTCGACTGGCTAGCAACCATGGCGAGACACCTGCTGAAAACTGACACTTTGCAACTCAGGGGTCAGTTAAGACGAGCGCCTTTATCCTCTGGCCACTTAACGGGACTAAGCTTACCTTGCTCACAAGCACCTCTTGGCTCGCTGCTGTATGTGCTGGGACTAGTCCCTGCCCTCCCCGAGCCTTCTTATTACCTAGGGCTGGCCCCGCCCGCCAGCTGACAGCCCTCCGCACAAGCCCGGGGCTTCGTCCGGCTTCAGAAAGTTGCCGAAAAGGACTTTTCGTCCGCCTTCTTCCGCTGTAGGTCCCTTCCCCAGCGCAGCCTTACCTGCCCTGAAGCCGGTCTCCGTAGCAATGAGGGCGCGGCGCCTTGCTCGCTGGTTTAAGTTTACCGCGGGATGGGCTGGCTCCGCCCACGCTGAGTCACCGCCTGACACCGGCCCCGCAGCCTTACCTGCCCTGAAGCCGGTCTCCGTAGCAAGAGAGCAAATCCTTGCAGACTACAGTGCAAACTTGTGTTTTTATGAACCATTTATCAACCATACGTAAAATCAGCAGAGGGAACAATATGTTAATGAGTAACAGCTCAAATTCTAGAGTCAGTACCTTAACTTTGTACTTGGTGATGCTCCAGACAGAAGCAACTGTTGTATTTGGCTTTCTAAATCTAAGTGCATGCTCTGTTCTAAGATTTGCTGTAAATCCCATCTACTACATACAGTATTACAGAACAGAGCCATAAACTACCATACTCTCCTGTCTTAGAGCTTTAAGATTTACAAGATAAGAGAAATACATTTTAGATGCACTTCCTAAATCCTTTTTTGAAGAAGGAAGGTCCTTCATGGATCAGACCACAACAACACCTTTATTAAAAGCTTGGTTCATTAGTACTTATAAATCAGCAACTTTGACGGGTCTGAGTAGTGTGATAGTGTAACAGAGCTTTGCTAGTTTACCTGGAGTATCTGACCTATGTCTTTTCTAGAGCAAACTACTCAAGAGACTATCCAATCAAAACTGCTTTAGTGTGCGCTGTGTCTTTTAGTCCAGGGAAACTAATGGGATCACTTGGAGCTGAAATATCTGAAAGGTAATGAAACTATATTTTTCAAATGATAGGTTTATGATTTCACTATCCTGTAGAAATGTCAGAGGCAGCAAAGACAGCTTACCTGACGGAACAAGTGAGCTCCTAAGTCAACTTTCTGATGACTGATTGTGGGCATAGACAAAGCAGTAATGACAGAAAGCCAATCTCTTAACAATGCTTGTAGCTGAAGAGCATTGTGCAAATATTTAGGGATAAAAGTGACAACATCATATTAAGGATAATAAATATGCTTTCATTACACTTCACAGTTGATAAATTATGAACAGCTTAACTTTTACAGATGATATGCCTGTGCAGGGAAGCTTCACTAGTTTTCAAGACTCTGTAGACTTGCTTCCTGGCAGAGACCTCCAGTTGCCATCCCCTGGTACTTGAGAACCATAACTCAACAGGATAACTGTCACAGCAGAGGACTAAAGGACACTATAAAATATGTCATTAATTAATGAGTCCATGTGTGGCACAGTAAAAGCACTCTGTGCAGTGACTGGAGGAAGAATTTATCTTTTTTTTTTTTTTTTTTTTTTTTTGATGGAGCTTTTTCCTCAATCAAGTTACCAGGGAATTAAATATTCAGTGCAACCAGACTCCTGTATGGCCCCTAAAGACTATTATCTGTGTCAAATATATAACTTACAAAGTTATAAAATGTCCACAAAACAGCAAATATGCTAGAGGTTAGATATTAAAAATTTCTACTTCACTTTCTTTGGATTTAAAAGTCCTCCTTTGTACTATCAGAAATCACTGCTGACCACAATGATAAGAAGGAGTAACAAGGCAAAATTTAATGCTTCTAGATTTATTATTTTTTTTTGCCATAGATCAAATAGCAGCTTTCTCTTAGTTAAAGTGAAGTTCAACAAATGATAGCCATATTCTTCTTTGACACGCATGCTGACATCAGATACTAAAAATCCAATGTAAAATAATTTGCAGAATCATAGTGTAATGTATCTTACACCATTGAAGCATAAACTAAATGTGAAAGAGACTTTTAGTTCTGAATCAATTCTGCCCTGATTGGGTTTTGTGTTTTGTTTAGCTTTGTTTTGTTTTGTTTTGTTTTGTTTTCCCTCTGCTTGCAATTATACTGCTTGTGTAACTTCCTAAAATAAACAGTACAATTATTGTATTTTTATGAAAGAAATATCTTTGTTATATTCTTCCATGTTCAACTTTTCAGCTTTTTAGTTTTAACAGATATGTATGGCCTTTGGAAGAAATGGTGAATGATTTTCAGTAACATGATTTCATATTCAAAATTAAACTACTAGGTCAGATTATTTGGAGACAGAACGCTGGGTGTCAACAATGTGCTAAGTACTCTACAATTGAGTCTCCTAATCGACCTTCTCCAGCATCCCACCTTTTAAATAAGCCAATAGGCTAGATAGAGCCATAAAGAATATTGCTAAATAATATCTTTTGTGAGAAAGGTTAATTACTTGCAATTTGTTCTTTGCAACCACTCAAGAACAAAGCTAACCAAAATGAAGTTTAACAACACACTAACTGTGAAAAAAACACCACTTAGTGACAGATGCATGAGATAAACATGATTTCAGGTCTTCATAGAGAATATTCTTCAAGAACAGCATTTGCCAATGCAATCAGCAAAGATAGCATGGCATGTCTATCATATTTAGGCAACCAAGGATACAAAAATATGAAATTAAGATGTATATTTTTGAAAGATGTCAGTGCAATTACAGGTAATGTACGGATATTTTTTTTTTACGTGTTTGTCTTCTATAAGCCATGCTTCACCACTTCTTCCTTGATCTGTCACCTCTGCCTGCAAAGACAAAATAATCTCAGGTTCTATAAGTGCATTTGTTGATGCACTTTATTGACTAATGGAAATTTGAATATGGTGATGTTAGAAAGAAAATTGCATTAAAGAGATAAAAAATGTACTCGGTACTCATGCTTTTCAGTTTTAAATTACAGGAAAATGTATGAAAATTATTAAATACTAAGTATTTCTCACAAGTGTCATTAATAAAATAAATTATATTCTTTCTTCACCTTCTTCAAAATCTATAATTTGCCAAACACTATTGGTTAATTACATTGTCTGAAAAGTTTCAGAGAAAGTTAAAATTTAAGAAAGAAAAGTCCTGCAACTGGATCAGAGCAATCCCAAGCACAAATAGAAGATGGGCAGAGAATGGATAGAGAGCAAGACAATAAGAATGAATGGTCAGTTTTCTGAATGTTGTTTGATTTAAAACAGCTAATCATTTGCCAATCTTAAGATAAACTATCAAGCTTTTTTTTATAATAATGTTGATTAAAACTTTTATCTTTCCTTAAGAAAGCTGAGATACTGTCCTTCTCCAGGCAGCTTCTAATCACCACAGTTTGATGCCTAATACAATAGACATCTATGCAAGACTTGCTTTTATCCTAACACCACCTGCTCTTTCTGTTAGAGGAGAATATTATCCCTGTCAGATTGTAATACAAGTCTTCCTGAACCCTTGTACTCTGAAAAACTCTGAGTACCAGGTTTGAACAACTCAAGTGAGGGGAACAAACACTTGCTAATAGAGACGGTTTAGGTGAAGGCTGATCAGACCTGTCATTTGATTTGGGTGCTGCTAAAATCTGTTAGCATTTAATGGTTATTCTAGTTTTTGTCACAATCTATGATGGAAAGAATAGTAAGTCGATACTTAATGCTTCATCATTTTCCTGCAAGACATTTGCAATGCCCTGTATCAGCAGGAAATAAGAGGTGTTTCATAATAAATAAGAGGTGTTTGAAACTCTTGTAGTATTACAGCATAAGAGAAAAAACTGGTGATGAATAACCCCCAACTGTAGTAGTACCACTACCCTTTGCTTGCACAGGGAGTCCCCCATGAGCTCAGATTGGCAACACTGCTTTTCAGATATAAATGTACTGTCATCTCACTGTCATAATCACAGAAACCAGGCATTTGAGTCAAGTCTGGTCAGAACCTGGAGAGAAGACCAGGTGAGCAAGCGATAAAATGCTTAACCTGGCAGTTTACTTGTGTGCAGCAAAACCAGATAGCTGAGCATAACCATCTAGCAGGTCAAATTACAAGCAGGCCTGCTTGGTTACAGACCAGGCAGAGAAGTCTTGTTTAAATCATTTGAAGGAAGTGAGGTAGGTGACAAAACACTCATGGAGCCGCTTAGCCACAAGAAAGCCCCTTCACGTTAACATTAAATCACTTGCCTCGAATCCTTCCTTTCACGGGGGAATTGCACTGCTGCTCAGTGACTTGGAACGCTAATGGCTTCTTGGGAACTGATTTCCAGTGCAGACCTGCTACCAGACTGTTGAAAAGTTGCTCTAAAATTTGTTTTCTGCACAGCTATAGGAGGGTGAATATACTGGGCTACGTGTAATATTTATCACATAACAAGCTGATGTGCTGAGTCACAGAGGCCTCTTATAAATCACATTTATCAGGCACCTCTGCCCTACCTGCCTTTGCTCTGTAATTCCTTTTCACTGAACCTGTTCTAACCCACTAAATCTTAAAACAGAGGAGACAAAAGGTACAAGGGACTTTCATCTTGCCAGTGAAACAGGAGTACACAGAAAACTCTTCCATATTCAGCAAATTCCTTACGAACCTTGGATAACTATCTCAAACCTGTCTACTGGTGTCTCAAATTCATCCAACTAAAACTTTCTGCCATGATTTCCTTATGGAAATAAAGACAAGTCTCAGAATAACCTTTTTCAAAGGTGCATAAGTCACACAAATCCATCTTTAGATTTTTGTGAGAGAGAACTATTGATATCTGCGTACGCATTGATGCACCTAATGCTTCTAATTTAAATAAACATTCATGACAGCAGGCAACAGGATTCTACTGACACACTGATGCAGTGCAAGATCTAAAATGTGAAAAGCAAAACTCTGAGTGTGGTTGCGTGGTAGGATTTTTAACAGCAGTATGAAATTGTGCCAGTTAGGAGCAAAGGTATGGCTCTGTTCAACACTGTCCCCTAACTTGCAGAAGTATCAGAACTCTCCAAAGTATCTCTGCGTTTGTGTTACTTTGTGCTATACAAATGATTTTAAATTACTTAAGTTCTTTTATAGACGTCAGACATTAAATCTTATACATAAAGGTTACAAAGAAACTGAATTATTTTCTGCAAATGTGGGATGTAGTGAACTACAGCTGTTTTGATGCAGATTCTAATGACTTGGGAAAAAAAACTACTTATGGCTTGGAAATTATCCAGCCATCTTTATTTACGCTAAAAAAATGCTGAGATTAGATTTGTTAGTACCTTTACTCAAAATCACCACATTGTCACATTGTGTTGCTGCTTTCCGTTTCAAGGTAAGTAACAGTCTCAGAACCCTGTTGGTCCCAGCCACTGGCTGTGAGAGGAGGACATGGGTCATGACTTTCCCAATACAAGCACGGGAACACACAGCCAACAACAATGTAAGCAGGCTAGGAATAAACACAGAACCTGTCTGACTTGTCAAGTGCCCCTGGCTTCCTCCCCAGAGCAATGAGAAGGTCAAAGGGGTCAAGAATTTTCAGCGGTTTAAATTGAGTTGTGGAAGAGGTAGAAACCAATAAATGCTATTTTCCTCACTCTATCTTAGATTTATTTCTTTTAACCCCATCCCCTCAACCCCTGGCTGTATCTCTTTCTTGACTGGTGGCAGAACCATAGTACTCTGCTAACTCAGTTCCTCTCTCCTACTATCTCTTTGAGAAGCAGTATCACTTCTGTAGTCCTGTCTCAATCCTGAGGTAAGGATACTTTCCTCCATAAGAATCCAAAAGGTATTTCTGTGTGCATGTGTCATATACTTTCTTTAACTTAAAAACTCTCTATCTCACTGCGATAATACAAACAACTTCACTGCTGTGACAGGTGAAATTACTGAGATGAATTTAGAATAATACTTTATAATAAAGATAACTGCCTTCTGTAGAGAGCAAAAAAACATACAAACAAATATTTTTTTTCCTATTCTGGATCACTTTCTCAAGTCTTTATTAAAGACTAATTAGTTATTTCTTAGAAGGCTATAGAACCTAGATTGCAATTCTGGTGTGCTAGGGTATTTTATTAATACTAGAGATAAACAATTCACAACATAAAGGTTTTAATCAACCAAAAGAGAAAAAAACACAATATGAAACAAAAATTTCTCAGTGAGAAACAACTCACTCGAGGCAACTCTGATAGTCAGTTTGCTGTTGCACAAAATCATAAACACAGTAATACCATAATAATAAATAAATAATAAATAAATAAATAATAAATAAATAATAATAAATAATACAGGAAAACCACCAGGAGCAGAAGGAACCTGCCTTCCATCCAGTGTAGTAGGTTAGATTTCTCTCAGCTTTAAAGTTTCTTGTAATGAGAAGACAGTGTTTCTCCAGTAAAATTTTATCTTGCTTCTTTTAAGTCAACAGCAATTTTTTCATTCATTTAAGCAATGCAAATATCAGGATTGATTGTCCTAATTAAATTTGTTATAAGTACCAGAGTAGCACAGTCTGACCTTCATGTGTAAAGTGAATGCATATGGACTTTCCACAGATAAATTAGTTAGAAAAATGATTAAGAGGAAAAATGGACTTACCATACTTACATCACCCCTGCATTATGCTAATACTTAATATTACAGCAGCACTAGAAAGCTTACCTATTGTACTTACATCACCTCTGCATTATGCTAATATTTCTTGTTACAGCAACATCAATCTGGTGATGCATTAACATACCCTGTCTCTGAAGTGATGTACAGTAGCCCTGATGATATGTTAGTTTAAATCATTGTCAAAGTGATACTGCTATAATGCTACTATGCTCATGATTTGATATAATATATCGCTGGAGAAACACCAAGCTGATTACATGTTGGTGTAATATATCATTATTTTCCTGTCACTGTGAGGATATTGTTGAATAATCTATAGAAAAGGAAGGAAGAAAATCTGACAGAAAAATCTGTTAGAGAAACAGAACTTCTCTAAGTATTCATTAAAATTATATCTGCTTATTTAGCCACAGAGGGTTTAAGGAAAACAAGAACATAATTTTGCCATAATCAAGGTGGAGAGATCTCAGTTTAGGCTTCCTAAATTGTTTCTGCAAATCAAGGAAGAAAGTATTAAGTGGTGTGAAGAAGTAAAGGGTTCTGAGATAGTCATAACCACCTTTGTTGACTTATGTGTTTACAAAGCAGCCTAAAAGGAGAACTGAAAACACATAAGCTAGACTAATAGAAACTGAGGTATTTAAAAAGTGACCCCCAGAGACACCTTATACACACTGGCTCTTTGGAAAATACAGAGTACGTGTCTTTTGGATGACTTTGATATGCAGCCATATGAATAGCTAAGGACTGGCAAGAGACATTTCTCCTTGCCCCTTAACCCATTAAAATGCAAATCAATTCTCTTTCCCCCTCTCAGTTCTCAATAAAGCAAAACAGCAATATGTTACAATTCTTCAGATGTGTATGTAAGTGTGTGGGAGAAGAATTAGCAAAGGTCTCTGACTCTATTTAGTAAGTTAGGGATTTGGAAACACTTTGAATTCTGCCAGGGAATTCCGACATGAGAAAATCCTACTGTTTTGGGCTTTCCATTTCTTGCCAGCAAACCAAGGGATTCATATTCTTTGACAAGGAGAGTCCAGAGACCTTGAATGGCCTTTCTTGAGGTGATATCCATGGAAATTTCCAATTCAGGAAAGTAAAATTCCCTGGAGCATCAAACCTTGGGAGTTCTGAAACTCCTGACTTCCCACATCTGTATTTTCACAAGCAATTATCTTTCCTGAACCACTTTTGTAATAACTTTTTGTAATACTTTTACCATCACTGTCTGTCAAAAAAGGTAAGAAAAACTAAAATCCTATTTTCAGATGTTTCTTACCTAGCTGAGCTCTCTGTTTTCATGTTCATGTTCTGTGCATGTTCAACGTGCAAAAATCATTAAAAAGTGTGACACGCTGCTGATATAGTCATCGTTAGTGGGGTGTCCCCTAAAATTCTTTGTGTTTGTTTCTATTCTATTATAAAAGACAGTATAAAAATAAGAAGGAGAAAATTAAAAAANAAAAAAAAAAAAAAAAAAAAGAAAGAGAAAATATGCTGGCTACAGCTCATGAGGAATGCCATAATCTCAAGAGAAGAGCCGCTCAAGCTCTGGGAGACCACTAGGTCAGACTTCATGATGACTTGAACTAATCAAAGAAAGGGACTTACATTCACCATTTTTTTGCTTCTTTTTAAAATTAAACCTGACTATCAGTCACTGTAGAACAAAGTGTTTGAAAGAGAAGAGAGTTTTTTTTTCTATTTCCAGTCCTTTTCCTGGTTTAGTGTGTTTGGATTTCTGCTCCCTGCAACAGTTTTCAATATAGTGCTATGCCTTTAATAATTTCTTTCTTTTATAGCAATATGTCACTGTAGAGAATTTAGTTTTAAAATATCAGGAGCCTTTCTAAAGCTTCCATTCCTACTGCTACGGCCACTGCTATAGTGACCCATGACCTCAGTTAAAGCTATTTTAAACTTTCTTGTTCCATTGACAGCCAGAACTGAAGTTAAGAGAGAAGAGCATTATTTGTGACACCTTTTAACTTCTTTCTTAAATATCTGACTTTCAGACAGCCCAAGAAGTATCTTTCTCTTCCAGAGGGAAGTTTAGGTAGTTGTCTCTTAGAGTAATTGTGGAATTTATGGGAAGTGACACTGGGGATTCTGCATGTGGGGATATTTCTATTTAGCAAGTACTTATCAATCACCTTGTGCTGTGCTGCTAGAAGTGACATAATCTGTATGAGATGGGAAATTAATGTCTTCATTTTGGCATTAAACATCTCCAGGCACTTGCACAAAATTAGCAACGTTAGTACCTAGTTACTGGCCAGATTGGGGTAGATAATTATGCCTTTCCAATATAAAATTCATTCTTATCTATATACTTTTACTTCCTGACCTGCTTAGTGCTGCTGTAGGTAACTAAGCAGTTATTGTGTTCCCCTGCAAGAATGACCACCTGACCTCAGCAGCAAATTGATACTTAATGTAATTCTATGGTGGTTTTACTTAAAATCTTGCTAATTCTGAAATTTACATAAGATAATCTCAAATACAGAGTTCAATCTAAACATAATTCTAAAGCTTGAGAGAATTTTTCTTCAAAAACTCTTAGCTCTTAGAGAAAAATGTATTTCTCCAGCAGACCTCCAGTACATTTCCTGTTTTATCTACTAGAACATTAAAATCAGTAAAAAAAAATTATTAGAAGAAATATAAATAACAGACATAAGCATTAAGAAAAATTTGTATATACTAGGTCCCTCAGGAATAGGAAGGAAAAATTGGCAAATATATTATTGTATAAATCTCAATATNAAGGCCAACAGCATCCTGGTTTGTATCGTGTGGCCAGCACGAGTAGGGAAGTGATGGTGCCTCTGTACTCAGCACTGGTGAGGCCTCATCTCGAGTTCTATGTTCCGTTCTGGGCCCCTCACTAAAAGATGGATATTGAAATACTGGAATGTGTCCAGAGGAGAGCCACCAAGCTGGTAAGGGATCTGGAGAACAAGTCCCATGAGGAGAGGCTGAGGGAA
>VZRU01017557.1:134853-193551 GCA_013398155.1 Pedionomus torquatus | reverse complement strand
TTTTTTTTTTTTGGCATGTGTATGGTTGGACTTGATGATCTCAGAGGTCCTTTCCAAACATGAAAATTCTGTGATTCTGTGCTCACACAGAATGCAGTGACTAGAATAAAGCCTCACAAAAAGAGTGTTAAGTGGATTAGTCATAAATATAGCACTATTGATACTTGTGCATTACTTTCTTTAGAACAAAACCAAGCAGGCAGCTTGGCAGTCTAGCAACAGTGTACTGGGTTGCTATACAGAAGATCCATGTGTCATGTGTTCTTTAATAGAACAGAACTATTCATTTCCTCTAAAACCGAACAAGGAATTTTATTAATGGAAAATAATTCCCTTAATTTTTTTCTCCCTGTGGATTACCTCTCTCTCACTCACTCAGTGCAGAGTTTTTCCTTAGGGCAATCATCACTTTGGTTCGCTTTTCCACTGCAACTCTAAGGAAATAGTAGATGTCTCTTCACACTTCACACCTGAGCCTAATGCTAAGGCTGGCCCTGCATCTACTAAATGTAAAGGTTCAGTTTACAACAAGAAAATTGTGATAGCTACTCATAACCACAAGTCTTTCAGATAGATAAGATTTGTGGACTTCAAAAGGTGAAATATCTTGCATTATATAGGAAGAATTGTACAAGGTCTCTCCAGCCATATACTGACTCTTCAGCAATTTCTGGTAATGATTCTCTAGGGAAGAAGTGAAAAAGGGGAGAGGTATATAGTGGTGTTTCAAGTGTGTTCTCCCTAATTTGAGAGTCTGTGGGTTAGTTTTACTTTCATGATACAAATTCAAAGAGGCTTTGATGAAATCTTCCTAGTGAGTTCCTAGCCCTGAAGGGAAAATGGGGAGTGTTTACAAGGCATATTTATCAGAGAGAAAAAAAGAAGGAAAAAACCCCAAACATCCCCTAACAGTCCCCTAGAAAGAGCCAACACCCAACAATCAATGCCCAAGAGTATGTAATAAAGCTGAAAGATGACAGGGTAAAGCTAAATACCATAAATCCTATTTTAAAAAAAGAAAGGGCTGGAGGAAGGGTTAGTCCACATTCAGATGCTGTGAATCCTTGCACAAACTCCATTTTCAGAGAAAAGTATTTGCTATCTACAGCACCATTTATCACAGTAGGGGGAGCAGCAAACAGTGTTTGATCATTTGCTGCTTCTCTAATCAAACAGGCTAAAACAAGGATCTGCAACAACTGACTGAACTGAAACGGTGTACCACGTGAAAATCAAGAAGCAGTGCTGATTTATTTCTGTAAAAAAGACATTTCTTTCAGTTGGTATGAACTTAATGATAGCTATTTTACTCTTCAGTTATTTTCTCGATGGATGCAATATGATTCAAACTTTGGAGTCTTAACAGCTAATCTTAACCAAAGCTGATGAGAATAATTTATTTATTATATTAATTTAATATAGAATTAATACACAAATGACCCCCAGGGTATTTCCAGACAACAAAACTGTTGGGAAAAGAAATATAAACTTTTTGTAGCATTTTACTCCACTGTTTCAGTACAAAACATTGCAAGATATTTAAAATGTTGACATGCACCTTAATTCATAGATATGATTATAGAAAAATGGCAACAGTTTGGTTAGACATCTTCATAGCATCAAGTAAATGTATTCAGCTCATGTGATGAGCTTCCTGGCCCTACCACAGTCCTAAGAAATCTCTTGAGTGTTCTGAACTAAGTTTGTCCATAAAGTTTTACTATGTCTTAATAAATCACACATGTCTGTGTGGCTTTCCTGGCACAAAGGCCAGTTGGACAGAATGGTCTATCACATCCCAAAACTGCTAATGGATAGGGTTTCCTTTCATGTAAACATCCATAGAGCTAGAAACTGTTGCTATGACTGTTAAGGTGCTGTTAATTGTCCCTCACCAAATTCACAACCAGAACATACAAATAGAAGAAAAGAGTGGGGAAAAAATAAATAAAATAAAAGAACCCCAAAGAAATAGAAAATTAGCATGGTCAGATCTAAAGAAAACTTACCCCAAAATCTAGATCTAATCTATGATGTCTTCCAAATAAAATTAACTCTGATTTTTAGTGAAAGAAGCAATATTTTTAAATTGCCTATGGATGTGACCTGCCTTGTTTTCCTGAAGCAGGAATCCACAGAAAGTATGTTGTTCAAAGCAATATTCTAGTGTTTATGAAAGCAAAGAGCCAAACCTAAATGCTTTCTTCAAGACAGCAAACAGAATTCTAGCCACAACAAGCAGACATCTAATATGTTTGGTTTTATGTAATGATTTTCTTGCCAAGTTTAGTTCCTCCAGGAGATGACAAAATAATTGCTGCACATCAGCTTTCTAGTGCTGCTCAAATACGAGTATCCCTGCAGCACACTACTGTCCAAACTATTTTGCAAACATTTGACACATCTCTAATCCTTAAAAAAATCCTAATTTATCAAAGGAGAAGGCTTTTTGGCTTTAAGTGAGTGTAATTTAGAAATGGTGCTGTTCAATATAAATATACTGTTCCAATTCTTTAAAAAGAATTATTTTTTGTGTATTCAAATCAGTATATGCAAATGTTTTCTTTAATTAAATTAATACTGTGGTAATTTTCTAAAATAGCTATGGCTGTTGTTGCTTTAAATCTGTCTTTCAATACAGAGCACCAAGGGCATTTGAAGTTTATTGGATGAACAAGTAGGATAGCCAGGCATTGCAGGCTGATTTCAATGCAACATCTTTACCTTTGTGGGAGAAGACATTACATAGACAATTAAATGATGCTGACTGTCAATAGCGTGCCACAGACCTTACGTTTTTGCAATGAATAATAATGTTTGGTGCAGGGTGGATAATCTTCAGTGTTGTTTTCAGCTGATACAATTATTTCTTAAAAAACAAATAAAAAACCAAACAAACAAAAAACCACGTCCAATTTCCGCTCCATGCAATTTTATTATTACTTTCGCACGCCCTGTCACTGCTGCTCTCCCTCTCCAAGTTTCGCGGTACTCCACCTTCAAAACTTTGTTATACAGGGACATCTAGTGGCAGAAAGGATTATAGAAGTGGTGGCAGCCAATTTTTTTCGCAGCCCGTGATTCCTTCAGGAGATACCGAGACAGGTGACCCAGCAGAGGCGTGTAAATTCTTCCCTCTTTCAGGGGCTGTAAGGAGCTGCAGACTCCTCACCAAGCTGCAGGTGTCAAGAAGGTAACAGGGAGGAATCTTGTTAACTTTTAAACCTCTAACCTATCTTGTCATTCTAGTTTCTTGTCTCAGCAAACACCACATGGCACTGCTGAGGCTGCAGTCCAGGAGTGGTACTATTTATTCTAGAAACAAGTTTCTCCTTTTCCTTTTATTACACCATGTCCTCATCTACACAGGTTCTTGCCACCAAAATACCTGAAAAACTTCCCTGAATTAATTTTTGGACACTTGTCATGTATTGTTTGGTCTTTTCTTGTTTTGAAGAGAAATATTCAGTGTTAAATGTCTTCCAAGTAGGCAACGTTTGTTCGTTGAGCCTCTGTTTGAACTTATGTGTTACTAAAAAAAATTACACTACATGGAGCAAAAAGCACTGATGCATTTATCCTTTGTGAAGGTGAAAACAGGTGTTAATTCACTGCTTTGAACTAAACTTTAAAGAAAGTTCTGTTTCTCGCAAAGGCAGTATTTGCTTTTACTGTAGATAACTCTGTTATGCTGGAAGAACAGAACTATAATTTGTGGACTAAAATTTTGCATGTTTTCTACATCTAATTGTAATTTACTGAAAAACAAACTGCACTGACATAAGGTGTGCCTCTGTCTTTACTGACAACCTGGTTTTAATTTAAGATGAAACATGCCCTGGGGCATCAGATTATAATAACCCCTTTCACTATAGGGAATAGTAAAAAAAATACAGGAGAAAAGAAATACATAATATATATTTATGTAAGTATATAAAATATTCAGACTGATTTGGAAAAAAAAAAGTATGTTCAGCAATGACATAGTTATTATAAGCAAGCAAACACATACAGAGAGGACACTTAATTGTGTCATTACTAGCTCCTTTATGTGTACCAAATAACATGTACATCAAAAATTCTTCATATTTCAAGGTAAGCAGTTATGCTAAAGATATGAATATGAAAGCCTATTCATACCATTAATACAATTTATTTCTGTCATGCAAGCTTTCCTAAGACAATAAAAGTTTTGCAATATTAGAATGGAAAATGTTAGGAAATAAAAAGAATGAAAATGTGGATAAATAAGCTCCACAACCTTTAGAAATGTATGAAAATTATTTTACCGATTTACTAATAAATTTGGAAAAAATTAGGACAAGAAAAAAATACATTTTCAAATTTTGTAAACTTTCCTGCTTTGGAAAAGAAAAATCAATAGAGAAGAAGTCAGACGTCAATGCGGGGTTTTTTTCCTTTTTTTTTTTTTTAATTTATGGAATTTCCCATTTCATAAATATAATCATCATCGTCCTATAAAGGTTCATTTTCATATTGCATAGTAAAATATTTCCTGTCAAAATATTTCTGCCATCTCTGATTTGAAAATGTCGAGGTTATTAAATAAGATGTCAGAGATAATTTCCAAAATTTAAATCTGAAAAACAGTCAATGATAAATTCATAAAAATCTACAGCCAGCTTCAACTTCCAATATTTCATTGTTGCTCTAACAGTCCTATTATATACTTCTTGACTTTGGTCAAAAGTTCAACTTTTGACCAAAAAAAACTTTTGGTTAAAAACTTTTGGTCAAAAGCTGCTGGTAGGAATTGTGGCAATTTCAATCAGCAGCTGCTGGGAAAAGTGAGAAATCACATTTTTCTTCTGTCTTTGTAGAAGCCTGCAGGCAAGTGGCTAAAAAGCCATAAATGCAATAACTTAGAATGGAAATTTTCAATACTTTCAAAATTCATGTTTTGGGTTTTGTCACAAACTTTTTGCCCTATTAAGGACAAGTAGTTAAAAATTATTTCCCTTCCCCCACAGAAAATTTCTGCACAGCTTTACTCTTTACCTTATCTTTCCTGAAAAAAAAAAAAAAAAAAAAAAAAAACCAACAGGTAAGAAATTAAGAGTGCCTTCCCAATTTCTGTATTTCTGTCAACAAGAGTTATCTGACTTTTATCTGGGGGCCATAAATCAACTTATAAAAGTATTCTCAATACTTAATGAAGTCCATACAACTGTTGGATCAGCCACGTAACAGACAAGTATATCATAATATATTTATGATACTACTCTGAAATTCAAGTCCAGACCTTTAAGAAGGTCATCATAACTCTTTCTGTGCTGCTTGAAGAAATGCATGACAGCCCTGTGCTTCAGTGTTAAGTATGAATAATGAGTATTTATGTTCTAAAACCATCAGTTATGCAAATAATTTAAGGGTATGGAAGGTGTGGGGGAAGCATGTCCCAAGACACTCAGCATTGACCTGGTTTCACTCTGACTGAAGTTATTGAGAATTTTCCAGAGTTTACCAAGAGCATCAGCAAGTTAATGTAATCTACTTTTCAAAATCTCATCCTTAATGCTTCTAAACAGCTTTGAAAGCCTGAAGTGAAAGTCCCTTTAAAAGTGCAAAATCACTACATTATCATTATATTGAGGCTGATTACCTTTCCTTAAAAACTGTTTAAAGGAAAACCTGTTTTCAAGTAATTGAAAGAGACAGGACTTCCTGTCAGCATAGGTAACATTTAATTTAAAAGTCATAGGTTAATATTTCTATTTTTATAAAATTTTCTATTTCTATTTTTATAAAAAACAAGCTTATACATATAATTCTTTATTTTGCACGCGGAAAAGAAACCTCTAATCTGATATAATCTTCTGAAAGTAAATAGATTTTATTTTTTTTTCCTAAACAAGTAATTAATTTATGTAAGCAATAATAATTTTTTTCTATGAAAATCTCACCAAATGCACAAAAAAAAAAAGGAATAAATATCATGCTGTAATTGCAGAGGTGATCAAAAAGTTAATACATAGTGTTGAAAACACCGTTTGTGGGGTTTCTTTTAATATTGTCTGAAGAGAGCATAAGAAAATATTCTTTTTAAAGAAATCTATGAAGATGGTGATGTTCAAAAGAAATTAAACCCCAGACCTTTGAAATACTGCACATTAATATGATTGAAGAATAAAACTATTTTAAATACCAGAAAAATGCTAGTCTGAGTCTTTGCTTTTTTTCAGGTCCTGGATGATGTCCATAATGCTATTTCCAGGCTAAATTAAAATTCACTGTTAAATTTGTGTTTGCCGATATGATAGTCTCTAACATTAAGGCTGGGTGGGAAGGAGGGAAATGGCGTCATTGCAGGGCTGCTTCCTTTCACGTGAATGGGAACAATTTTACAATTCGTGTTGTTAGAGTGCTGGGGAGTGTAATTCTCTCTTAAACCATTTTTATTTGGGCACCTTTAGTTGCATTCAAAGACAGTAGGAAGAATTGTAGACGATTTATATGAAGACATAGTTTAATCACTAGCTAACAGATATAATAGATAGCTTAGACTATAGTTAAACGTGGGTATGCTCACCACTTTCATACTTTCATTGCAGGCACCCAGTGAGAGTCTCTGTAGGCCAAACAGGTAACGAAGATGTAGGTGTCTGTAGTTCCATGGTAGAGACAGATCCTTAGCTTTGATGACTTGCTGTATTCCAGCCTTGCTTTTTATTCAGCATTTTATGTATCAAAATTAGCAATTTATCTCTTGAAAATTGTTGAGTTACTATTACCAACTTAGCAATTCCACTAGTGCTTTTTTTTCTTTTACCCTGAATGTCTTTAACTTAGGTATTGTCAATACAATATCACATTATTTATTCTAGAAATTGGATTACCACATTTAAGACCCCTACACCTATACAGATTCTCATAGAAGTAGGGAGAGTGGCAGAAGATTGACACAAGGGTTTTGAAAAACAGTCATTTATTTAGTAGGGTAACTGTAATGAGGATCCTAGCAAGACTGACTGTACAAACAAGAGAGACACTAGGAAGAAGCAGAATAAATAGCCATCCATACTTCCCTAGGAAATCTAAGAGTCCCGTCTCAAGCTGGAATAACCATCAGTATCTACATAACATGGGACGATGCAAAAGCCGATAGTAGGAGAGGGTTATACCTTTGTTAAAACAGCCACCATTACCATCCTTAAGTTTTTGATTAGTAACATCAGAAACAGCTCTGAGGTTTTCTGTCAGCTCCTACCCCTCCTTTTCTGCCTAGAAGCAGGACCCACAATTGCCTTCTTGCCTCTATAACAGTCTCAGAAGACACTACAGCTTATTTAAAACATGGCTGTCTCCTCCCAGCCCCCTTCAGTTACCCAAGGCTTTCCCAACTTCTTCTTTTTACTTCCCCTTGTCACCTCTTAAATACTCTTACCCCCCCCACCGACACTTCTTGGGAATTGCAATTTTGCCTATGTGGCTAATCAGCTTATGTGAGGCTGAAACACAGAATATACAAAGGAGCAGTAAAGCTCTGTGAATATATTTGCAAATTGCAATAACTGATTAGAGGTAGGTAAATGAGAAAATGTCATTGTCTTGCAATATTAGTGGCTTCCTTTTTGTTAATTTTTGTTAGTTCTCAATCTCAGGGAAAGTTAGGTATGATGGAACCAAGCCACTCAGTAACATAAGATCTAAAATTTATTTACTAAATGGGATAGGTATATCATGTGGTTAGCAATTTCTATTCTATCTCACGCATATACACACATACACTCTGCATAGGATGCTCACATCAGACAATGCCCCTGGGTCCAGCTGTGGTCAGCACCATGGTCTCAAGGGAAAGGGATACTTATCCCACCGGGTTGAGGTGTCCAAGCCATGGATGGCAAAGTGAGTACAGCATCTGGCAGTGATGAACACATCCATATATGCTTTCCCTGAGAGAAGCTGCTGTCTTCACTATTTATCATTTTCTAACCTAAAAACTCTGCTTAAGCCACCAGAGGCCTAGTCTACATCAGCCGAGGCCATTCTCTTTCTCCATGTCCTATATCAATTACCCATTTTTAGGTAAACCACTACTATCGGGGTTCCTGCCCTAGATGTATTACATGGACAAAAAAATCTTAACAGTTGATCTGTGCATCTTTTTGCCTTTCCCATGCATATCTAAGCCATTACAGAAGGGCACATATATAACCCCTGGACCGTTTGAGAATATTGGAAAGTTAAACATCAGTGAGGAAACTATGACACAGTTTATCCAACATTTGGATGGGCTGAGTTCATTTCCTGATGTATCTGTTGAATTATGATCTATGATTGTATAACTGTTTTCTGAGATTATGAAGCATACCAGGCATTCCCTTCACTTCTTGCCTGTTAGAAGAAATATAAATATCACAGTAATTACAGTTAACCTTCTAGGCTGTTTCATTTTTATTTTTCTTGTTTATTGTTACTAGCTTTTGCTATCAGTCACTGTATTGTGTCTAATATAAATGATGCAGAGCTGAAGCTGGGACAATGGTAGTTTCATAAATTTTAATGAAGACTCAAAAATTATTGACAATTATTTTTGGTAGTGGTAGTAGCTTTTTAACTATTCCTAAGATTTCCCTGAGACTAAATATATAATCTGTGAAAGAAAGCTAGAGTTTAGCTAGCAAAATAGTTGAGGAAGTTTGTTTTTGCTAGTTGTACCCATAAGAATTACCTTTTGCATCCCTTCTAAAATTCCTTGTCATTTCAGAAGTCAGTGGCTGTTTGTAGGTATACAAAAGATGACAAAAAATAATCAGTCAGAACCTAATTTGAAATTGCAGTTCAGCAACAGTCTTTATGTTAATTGCCATTCTGGTAGCAGTTTTTAGCTGGTACCCAAAACAGGAACACCAACCAGCATACCAGGATCTTACTTTGTAACTTCATTTATATCCCATTACATGTGGCTTGAAAAATATATTATGTAGAAAAGATACCAGTCAAATTTGGCCTCCCAAAACACCACTGGAAAGAATAAATAAGGTTTACACCACTGCCAGAATGGAGTAATCTTTAAATTACAACAATTAGCACATTGCATTATTCATACCTGCCATTAGTCTCCCATGTTTCACTGCAGAAATGCAGACATTCGCGTGCCACATGAGTAATCCCTTCTGAAATTAACTCTTGAAATTCATCATAATATATAATGACCATGTATAATGATTAACTCATTGTTAGAATTTTATAAACTTCAACTTGTATTATAATTTTCAAATGCCTTGCTGCTTTTTTCATGGTAACCAGCATGCTGTTTTGCTTCATGTATGGTACAGTTACTCAATGCTGTACACATTGGCAAAAGAAAGATTCTCTATTCAGCACTCAGTCTGATGCAAGTGCATCTATCTAAGTGCAAATGAGTCCATATTTCTCTGCACGCTGTGGCTCCTGGCAGTAGTAGCTTTAAATTCAACTATTCTTTCTCTGATTTACCTAAAAATGTTTGAGATTTATTGTTTTTTAAAAGTATCAGTTTTCAAAGTATATCTGGTAGGTATTAGTTGCTTCTATCAATTTTGTGAACACTTGACTCAAGTGTGGGAATGAATCTTTTGTGTTTGTGATACAAGACATTTTGTGAGTGGAAACATTTTCTGAAAATTTATATTTTTCTGTGAAACACTCACACAATCAACAGTGATCCTGATGGTTACCACAAATCAAACTGAAAGAATTTCAAGTGTCGCTATTTAGATAGGGACGATTATTTATTAGCATAAATATAGGAACAAAAGCAGTTTCCAGAAGAAAAAAGCAATAAAAATAAACACATCCTGCTCTTTTTGACTGAGTGGGGTTTTTTTGTTTGTTTTCAGAAATTTTCTTCAAAAGGAAGAAATGGGAGATACCACATGGGAACAATGTCAAATAACAGTAGTAATGAAATAAAAAGATGTCCAAAGTTAGTATTTTATTTTTCTTCAGTATTATTTAAATCTTTTAAGGTAGGAAATTTTAACTTCTTTTGTGAGCATCAGACCTTTTTACATGTATTCTTAGTTTTGAAATCTTTTCTATCAGAGTGATCCTACAGTCCTAAAATATCCTAAAGTCTGATCTTGCAAAAACTTTCCAATTTTGAGATTTAAGAGATCTAACTATTGTAATGAACTAACATGATTCCTTTCAGGGACCTCATACTATCAAATGGAATTCAGTACTTCAAGTTAGAAAATCCCAGAGAAAGCAGGCTGAATTTCAAGGTTATGATTGTAGTTGAGATCCAAATGATCTTAAACACTCTTGAGTACTACTTTCCAATAATTATAAGAAATAGAAGTAGCAGTTATATTTAATAGTTTCTTCAAGTTTACAAGTGTTCATGTGTTAAAAAATATTTGAGTCATGCTGGGTTCATACTCCCACAGTGATTTAAGACTGTATTTAAGTTGAGTTGATTCATCTACCTGCATTCGCTTAAGATCACCTGAGAACTCTGACCCTGTATGCTTTGCAGAGGCTATACAGATAGCATATTTAAAAATCTAAGTAGTGACTACAAACAGTTTACAGGACTTTGAAATTAATGATCTGAAGCTAAAATTCTTAGCTCCAAGTATTTCAATATTTATTCATACCTTTCATGCCATCATTAATGCAATGCAGCACACAATCAAACAGAAGTGAAGCTTCTAAAATTTAACTTGTGAAGAAATTCTAAGCAAAGTGGACTTATTCTCATTGGAAATGAAGAAACCTCTTGATGCACTGCTGTTTCAAAGATGGTGAATAACACTGATACAAGTATGGATTTATAGTTGCAAAGGACATTATGATCTTTAAAGAAGAAAAAAAAGCTTAATAATTTCTAGTAAAGCATTTCCATTTCTCCTACATAATATTGTTGACAGGAAACATATAGAATATGTGTTTTTTATACCAATATTCAAGAAAATGTTCAAGGAATAAAATGTTCAAGAATGTAGAGAGGGTTTTGTTTATTTTTTTTTGCATAATGGTTAATTTTCAAACAAATAATGAAAAGAAAGTTGGTAGGCTTAGTTATGTACTGAAAATGGTATAAGCTGATTCCAGTGACCCTTCAGGGCTCTGCTGAACAGGACACTTCAGGACAGATGCACACCAATGAGACTGGTCAGATGACTGTGAAAAGACTCACGGTTCAGAAAGTTGTCACAAGGTTTACTATCTAGTAAAGGGTCTTCTGTAGTAATGGATTTCAGGTATATAAAATATGATTAAAGGTTTTTTTTTCCATTTTTCCCCCCCTCGAAAGTCCTAGACGCAGGTCTTGGGACATCTCTTGGTCTTGGAAGGTTTAGTATAGAGCAATAAAGAATTAGAGGATTTAATCCATTTTTGCTAATGAAACATTTTCCAGGACATTTTCTGGACATTGATATGAAATGCTTTGATAAAGAAGATAGTTCTTTCAAGAGTTTCATGAGCTTGCAATGTAGTGCTCTTAACATATTATCAAACATGCTGATTCATATTCACTAATTAAATATCACGATAAAAGCCCCTAAGTTGCCCCTAATTTGTAGGTAGGTGGTTAGTCGCAGTTCAACACGATGTTGAACTAGAAAATTATTTCAGTACCACACAAAACAACCTAATAGCTATTAATTTTATAGTTCAGAAAGTTCAACATTAATTTTAAATTAAAATAGCTTTTTCAGCAATAAGAATACTGTAGATTACTTTACCTGTGCAACCTTGGCAAGTACTTCAATAGTGAATCTAGAGGATCAATTAAATGTAAGTGCTACACTGAACCTGTCCTTTGAGGGAGCAAAATCTTACTGAAAAGCAATTTCTCCAATTCAATGAAAATGGAAAATTGATTTGCAGTCTAAATGTGGCAGTTCTTATAAATAGAGTTATAATGATGGTCTATAGAATGTCAGATAAAGAAACAGAGGACTGAATGGGGGAACAGATAACACTTCAGTATAAATGAAGTATAATTGTTTAATCAATAGTTTGCTTTAAAGATTAGGTAAGATTTCATTAGACATTGATCAAACAGGTATCACTTTCTGCAAGTTAATGGTCAGAAAGCACTCGTTTAGAAAAGAGTTAAAAGGAATAAAACCCACTAAAATGCACTGAAGCAGATCATGCTAATGAATAGTTTTTAACACAAGTTAAATAGGACCCTTAATCTTTCTTTTCCTCTCCCTCCTCACCCTACTTCTGTTTCAGAAAAGACAGCCACAAAGCTAGACTGGTTGTTGCAAGGAACTTTTCAATTCCAGGTGTTATAGTTGCAATATAGTAGGTGTGATTCTCTGGGTATGAAGCAGCTGCTGCTAATAGTAAAATAAAAAAAAAAATGAGTAGCATAGCATTCAGTTTCAACACACTTCATACAAATTGTCATCTGCCTAGAGGATCTTCTCCCAAGTATTGATACAAGCATTTTAAAGTGGTTTAAGCAGCTCTTCTGCTTTTAAGAGATTCAGCAATCTAATCAGGGAGCAGCAGCAACATCATGTGATTTAAAGCATATTAAAAAATGCAAATACCCAAACAACTAACATGAACAGATGTAATTGCTGCCTATAAATACATCAGGATTGAGCAGGATTGCAAAATGCTCAGGAGGAGAAAATGCTCTTTAAGCTAAAGAACAATATTGGCAATAGACAATTAATAAATTTAGACTGGAAATTAGAAGATTTCTAACTATTAGAAGAGAGTGAACAAACTCCCAAAGGGAATAATGAAGAAGATAAAATATTCTTATAAAATATATAAATATATAAAATATATAAATATATATGTAAAATAATATAAAATATCTACTACCTTTCAAGACAATTTCAAACGAGTTTGTGAGAGAATAGAAGGAGTCTGGGCTACCTTGCCTAGATCATTTCCAATTCTTTGTCATACCTCAATAAGCATGATGAAGAGATGAACAACAATTCACTAGGTGATACCAATCTCTGTCTCTTTCAGTAGGATGGAAACAGTATGTTAATTAGGAAAATTTACAATATTCACTGAATAAAATTTTTTGGAAAATCTGAAGTGAAGGTCTCATGAGCCTATTTCCCAGACACATCAATCACGTATTTCAGAAAAGGATACATAAATGAGCTGAGGCTTATGAACTTCTCCCCTGGCTAGGCATTACAATTTAGTGAGATCATAGAACCACATAATCCCTTAAGAGCATCTCTGAAGAAAATATAACCTTTTTACTGTCCCTGTTTTTCTAGAGTAAATTCTCTAAAAATATCAGTTGCAAAGCATGCATTAGAAATTCTGACACCACCTTAAAACACTAACTACTGGAATGTCCACAGACCTGAATGGAGTTTCCATGCTCCTTAGAAATTCCCAGTGCTGTTACTTGATTGCATGTCAGGTTTCTCTGATCTTTAAAGCAAGTATTTGCAAACCTGACTCAACAACTACATAGTACTATGTCTTAATGTTAAATCTCTGTTTTAGTTATCATGTTACAACATAGATGTGTTAAATAAGAACTACTAAAGTGAAACTTCTGGCCCTCATAGAATCTTCTGCCCCTCTACTCTGCACTCGTGAGACTCCACCTGGAGTACTGTGTCCAGTTCTGGTGTCCTCAACAGAGAAAGGACATGGAACTGTTGGAATGGGTCCAAAGGAAGGCCACGAAGATGATTAGAGGGTTGGAGCACCTCTCCTATGAGGACAGGCTGAGGGAGCTGGGGCTGTTCAGCCTGGAGAAGAGAAGGCTCCGGGGAGACCTTCTAGCAGCCTTCCAGTATCTGAAGAGAGTCTACAGGAGAGCAGGAGTGGGACTCTTTGTCTGGAAGCGTAGTGATAGGACAAGGGGTAATGGTTTTAAACTAGAAGAGGGAAGATTTAGATTGGATATTAGAAAAAAAATTCTTTCCTGTGAGGGTGGTGAGGCACTGGAACAGGTTGCCCAGGGAAGTTGTGGATGCCCCATCCCTGGAAGTATTTAAGGCCAGGCTTGATGAGGCTTTGAGCAACCTTGTCTAGTGGGAGGTGTCCCTGCCCATGGCAGAGGAGCTGGAACCCAATGATCTTTAAGGTCCCTTCCAACTCTAACCATTCTATGATTCTATGAAACTACCTACAGTAAAATGCAACAAAACCAAAAAGAAAATAAAACGTGCTTATTGTTTCTAATGTTTGATAGCAATGTAGAAAATGCAGTTTGGCTGATGGTATTAGTCCATCAATAAATTGTCATCATCTTAAATAGAAAAGGTGCAATGAAAGTGGTAGATTTCAGTCCAACACTAATAAAAATCTTATTATGGGCTTTGCAGAAATATGCCAGTAACTGATCTCAAAGTAATTTCACTGACTGTGCAATGAAGAGCATTGATATCTTAATTGTTCATTGGCATTTCATTTTTTTAAAATGAAATAATGTTTTAAGACATAACAATAAGCTTTATTAGAAGGACAGTGTATCTGAATCTTTGAGGCTACTCCTTGGTGGCAGTAAAACTTTACTTAATTACCATTTTCCCCAAAATAGGTAATGTTGCTATTAATTTTTAGTGACATCTATACAGGACTGAGAAGTGTCTGGATCCTATTGTGCTATATGCAGTACAGACACCTAATTTTGCCCAAACAGTTCTGGATAAGACAGAAAAAACTACAGAGAGAACTTAAACCCCAGGAAAAGGCCAGGTCTTTATCTCCCCCACCGTTGATGAGAGTTTAATTTCAAAATGGCTGGGATGTTGTATGTTCTATTTTTACCATTTTGTGATATCATGACTAATAGATGTCACTGAAAACACCTATCATGCCATAATAAACTGCCAAGTAGCTGGAGAAATCTGCTGATGAGACAAAGTATACAAGTATTGCTTCTGCAAAGGATCTGGAATGTCCATCTAAAATGTCTCAGAATTTCCATGTCTAGCTAAATTCTGA
This sequence comes from Pedionomus torquatus, assembly GCA_013398155.1. Taxonomy (NCBI): domain Eukaryota; kingdom Metazoa; phylum Chordata; class Aves; order Charadriiformes; family Pedionomidae; genus Pedionomus; species Pedionomus torquatus. The sequence continues at coordinate 178,644 of VZRU01017557.1, read as the reverse complement.
GAAGTAGCTACCAGAAATTTTCCTTTGCTGGACAATCACAGCTTTATCCTTACCTGTATTAAAATATTTTCTTTTCAGGAAGTGTAGTGATAGGACAAGGGGTAATGGTTTTAAACCGGAAGAGGGGAGATTTATGTTGGATATTAGGAAAAAATTATTTCTTGTGAGGGTGGTTAAGCGCTGGAACAGGTTACCCAGAGAAGTTGTGGATGCCCTATCCCTGGAGGTTTTCAAGGCGAGGATGGATGGGGCTTTGAGCAACCTGGTCTAGTGGGAGGTGTCCCTGCCCATGGCACGAGGGTTGGAACTCAATGATCTTCAAGGTCCCTTCCAATTCTAACCTTTCTATGATTCTATGTAAGTAATTAATTAATCAGTCTGTCAGGTGCTTCTTCCAAACACGTGGATGAATTCCCCACATGTGAAGAATTTCTGAGAACTTGTTAACAAAAATAAAGACCAGTTGATTTTCTAATTAGTCTATATTGTGGGTATGTTAAAATAAGCGACAACATTTTAGCAGTTGAAGAAAAGAATTATTTTGGTTTTGACATTGTATGTTACTAGGATAAACATCTGTGTGTCTAACTTGTAACAAGCAATTAATGGCTAAAACACAAACCATCTGATACTGAAAAAATAATATGAGGATGAGCAGTATTTGGTTCCCAATTTACATTTGTCATTCTTTAATGTTTTTTCTCCTTCAGCTCTGATTATAAAGCTGTGCTATATTGCTCTGAGTTATAATCACTTGAACATTTTTATTTATAATAAGTTTGTGTATTCATTTCAGTTTGTGATGATCTCAGCACACTATAATAATTTACATCTCACTTCCAAATGAGAAATGATTTTATTTGCATGGTTAATTTGTCAGCAATCCCCTTAATTTCAAGATTAATATGTTTTTCAAATTCATCCAATTATGTAAGAAACAAACAAACAAACAAATAAACTAATCCTTGCAGCATCCCTTAGTGCTCCTAGGTCACAATCTGTTTTCAATTAATTGTGTTAAACTCTAACTCTGTGAAAGACTTCTTATGCACTTACAGGTTGCACAGAGGATGTGGAATCTCTCTTCTTGGGGATTTTCAAAAGCTGATCAGACATGGCCCTGGGCAACCTGCTTCAACCCTGCTTCCCTCATCGGGTGATCTCAAGACCTCTTACCCAAACTGAATCTTTCCATGAGTATGGCATTTAGGAGATTATACAATTCTATTTTGGATTACACAGGGAAGCGATTTTCACATTTTGGTCAGGAAACTTTATTGTATATGTCATATTTGCATGTGTGTGTTTTTGTGTATATAGATATACGTATGCGCATTTATGTCATGGTTTAGTGATGATTCTTGTCAGTGTGAGACTGATGGTTGGACTAGATGATTTGAAGGGTCCCTTCCAACCTAGACAATTCTATGATTCTATGTTTGTGTACACATTTTATAAATGTTAAAACATCCTTTTTTATATATCTCTTTTATATATATCTATATCTTCTGGTGCTTAATGTGCTGGGTTTTTTTTAAGAATTCTTGTTATTTATATTTTATTGCCAGTTCCTTCTAATTATATTTCAATACAAATTAATTAATGTGGACAATAATAACAAAAATAAAAGTTGCCACAATGAAGATTGAAACTGGAGTTAGTCCACAAATAACCAGCTTTGAATAAGAACAATAAATAGTCTATATAAAAAGAGCAACATGCTACTTCCTTTAGAAAAACATTTAGTGAATTGAATCTTCTTTTTCACACTTCTGACGTCTTAGTCATTCCAGATAAAACTATCATGACATTTCTGCTTCCATAAATTGAAACTATGACATATACTGAATTACAGTTGCCAGAGTATTTATTTCTGAACTTAATAAGACTCATTTTTACAGGCAATTATACATAAAATAATGATGTTTTTACAGTAAATTTCATCCTATCACCATCTGTCACATTTTTTAGAGCAGTTTTTTAATCCAGAAGGTGATTTTACTGGGAGTGATAGTAAATAAATTTATATATTTATTACTGGATATATAAATTGCATTATGGCCTTAATACATTAGAATATCATATAATGTTCAGTTCCTCGTTCTTGCTTACATAATATTCATACTGACTTCAAGTTCTTTGCAACCAAAATGGTTTTGGAAGCCACACCCAGAACATATCATATGACATACCAGAGCCAAGAAAGCACAGACTGTTCCTAAGAAATGTTATATCATCGTAAAAGATGATTTTGAATTATGAAAATAGGTGTTATGTGAAGCAAAATGCTTAATGAGTGCATCAGTTCTTAGCTGTTTTAAGACCCAAAAATGTGGGTTTTTTTTGTTGTTTGTTTGTTTGTTTTGTTTGTTTGTTTGGGTTTTTTTAATTTATTTGCCATTGTTACCTGGAGTCTGTGGTGGTTTCCCGTGATTTTGTGTTCATGGATGTAATAAAATTTGCATCTGCTGGTACATCAAGCTGCTTATGATTCAGCAAGTAATTTTGACTGTAATCCAGTTGTTGCCATAGGATAGCACTGTCATTCTTCTCTCTCTTCTTTCTGCCTGTTTCAGAACAGAGTATTGATGAAACTTCAGTGCACAGATATGCTTTAAATCTTACCATAAGATGAACATTTTTCTATTAGTTGGTAATGCTAAAAGTTTCAGAATTTAAGAAAAAAGGCTTATGTTCCTAATCTGTTATGAAACTACCATAAAAATCTGAGTTTTTTTTAAGATTTTAAACCCAAACTTATAAAAATGTCAAAATCTTGAAAAACTATATGATTTAAAAAAATATTTAAAACAATTTTAAAAAATTAAAAGTCCTTAAGAAAGAACGGATTACATGGAGTTATGTAACTGGGAAGAGAAATGCAAGAAGAGTCTATGCTGAAGAGAAGTGAAAATTCTGAGCACAGTTACAGCAGAGAAAAAGTGCCTTACTAAATCTGAGCTTGCTATTTGGGATTTCTACAGCCACAAGACAGACTGTGTATGCCTTGCTCTCCCAAGTAACTTTAATATAACTTTTTATATAGCTTTACCAGAAGTCTGGAACCAGCTATGGGGGGTCTCTCAGACAGGAACTTTCCCTGCTTCAAGCCGAGGATGATACTTCTCTTCCCAGGAAGGGAATGTTGTACCCTGACTTGTACTAAAGGTAATTTCCAACTCAAGATGTATTGAGGAGAGATCTAGCAGAATGCAGAATATTTTAGGCATTAGAGGTAATTATATTCTGGTTGACTTGTGAAACCATTTGCTTAAAATGTGTATTAGCACTTAAAAAAGTGCTAAGACACTTAATTTAAAAGTAGAAGACATAATCCTACTTGAGACTGATAAACCCCAAAGTCTTTATCAGCTACTTTGCTTTAGGATGGAAAGGATTAATTTACCTGCTTCATTTCAAGTAGACTAAGCCTGCAAAAGACCTCTTTAGAGAATCTGCTCACATAATTGAGAGTCTAGTATTGTTTAAGTGCTGGATTTATGTCCGATGTGTCACATCTGTTAGGCTTCTGCAGTTTAAATTCAGGCAGGACAGTGACCATCAAATGGATACTTGTACAGATTATATTTCATCACATTCAGCTCAAAGCTTGAGCCTAGCACTTCAGGTAGATTGATCCTGATCCTTCATGCTAGAGAGAGTTTTTCTTCTCATTCAAGATAAATTTCAGGAAATGTCATAGTTTCTGCACACATATCTGTACAAACAGGGAGGACTCTCTCCTTTTCTCTTCCTCTCTCTTTTTTTTTTTTTTTTTTTCTCTCTCTCACAATCAGATCTGAGTATGCATATGAAATATAAACCAAGTATTTAGATGTAGCACCTAAGAGATTCTGATAAAGCATTTGAAGAAATTGAACCGTGTGGCCCAAGGAGTTATCCAGGATAGAAATAAAGAAAAATATACCACAAACCCCTGAGGTCTGCTCCATCTGATTTCTTGTTCCTACCTCTAAACAAGTCATAGATCTTCCAACTGAGCTATCTTAACTATATCTCCATATCTTTCTAATATTTTGTCATATTTTTTCCGTTTCTCATAATATATAGTAATTTCCACATCTCTTGTCCCTGAAGACATTTCTTTCATGTCCATGAAGACACAAAGAAGGTATGAAATGGGATCAAACACTTGCATTGTTTGCTCATTATTACTTGTCTTTCAGTGCCAGAATCACACAAACATTGCTACTATAGAGGACATATCCTCTTCAGGAGTTTTCAAGTGAAGATCTAAGATATTTATGAGGGATTTTGTAGGAAGGGTATTCTGAATATGCGTTAAAAAGCTCCCATCACACCCTTCCTGGGTCACCCCATTTCCACCTGCGTAGACTTAAGCATGGAGTTAAATATTAGCTGAAGTGATATCTCTGTGCATGCTAGTGAAATAATTTAACCACATAGACAAAGTCAGTCTAAATTGGTTGTCATTTAGCATACATATTTACTGTTAAGCCCCTTGCATTTAGAAAAATCTGTGCATCATAAGCAAACAATCCCCTTCATCTTCATCAGATCTTCTACTTCAGGTGATGAGGAAAGTACCTCTTTCCCTCTGTTTGATCCTTGAGGCTTCAATTTCTTTGCAACACTTCCCAATTTCAGCAGCACAAATGGAATATCGTGGGTCAAACTGGCAAAAAGATGTCAGTGGTACTACTTTCATAAGGAAGTGTTTGTTATAAAAGTAAATTGTTCCAAAGATGCTGAGAAGAGCTTGCATTTACCAAACAGGAACAAAAGATACAATTGTGCATATGGGCAAATATCATCCCATCCCCACAGCACTGAAGTCCACAGTCCCATGGAACACATCAGCTGTCAGATCCCAAACTATGTACCTGGAAGGAAACTTTTCTGTTGTACAAGTTGTCATTGTTTCATTTAGTGACAATTTTTTCCTGAGTTTCACTGGTTGTTTTTTTTGTTAGTCTTTATTCATGTAAAGAGTATATGCAAAACAGGCTCATGGACCTTATTATTTCCTCAAACTCTAACCATGCCTTCAGTAAAGTTGGCAACTCTTTTGAAATCAGTGATTTGAAATTAAGGCAATCCAATTTTGAAATCACTACTATAAATATTTACAAAACTGAGCCCAGCCTTTACTTAGCTCACACGGATGAAAGAGTATTTTTCTCCTGCATACTGGAGAGTCACATCTATATCCTTTGTCACAGGTTACATATCTATGTTAGAGGTATCACAGGCTTTAAGGAAGAGAAAACAAACCACTCTTCACACTTAATGAACTGAAAAAAGAAACCGTTGGAAAACTGATGCTAAAGAAGTATTTATCTTTTATACTAAGTACCAGGGTTTTATAAATGCCGAGTCCTAGTGACACCTACTGAATAGCAAGTGAAACTTTGATTTTAGAAATGTAACATAAACAGTGACAAAGCAGGAACCTAGGTAAGAGTTTGGGGAACATATGTATCACTGGAACCCCCAGACACTCTCAAAAGAACCACTAGAAGTTGAAGTTATAGGGAAAGGGTTTTTCAAAAGTTCAATTGGCACATAAAATCAGATTTCGAAAGGTATTTAGCTGAAAAGACAGAAAGCATCCAAAAGTATTTTCAAAAAGAGCTAGCATTCATCCAAGAATTGTATACTGGATACTTTTCAAATCCTCTCTAAGTGCTTGTCTGCAGTTTTCATGCATAGATGCAAGTGGACTGTTTTGTTAAAAAATGTATTAAAAAAAAATTAACCCCCCATTGTAATCTTAAAATATCTTACTTTAAAAAGAACAGCGTCAGATGATCTCATCTTTATAGCTGCAGAAAACATACAGTCTATCTTTCCCCATGTCTTATATGTATGCATGAGTGATTGTATATGTGCCAACCTTTGAAAAGTTAATTCACTTTTTAAAAATCTGAACTTACCATGTGGCATTCTTCATTTAAAATCAAATAGGACCTTTTTCATTGTTGACAGTATTTTTAATATTTAGCAGTATGTACTATAAACAAATAATGACTTCATCCCCCCCCTCCCGATAACTTTAATACTATAGTCTTCATCAGAGAAGTTTAACTGAGCAGATTAATACAGCTCATGATTGAACTGTCTCTTTGTGCATCTGAGAATGCATGCTCTTATTTTCATAATGATTGTGCAACACATCTTTTATGATTTAACTGGAAATTGAAAATAATGTAGACGTCTGAGGATATTTTTTTTTTCACAGTGAGTAACAAACCTAAAAGCCTGAATGCTGAAATACAATATTTATGTGAATATTCAAAAATATGAATGGTCCAGTTTCTAAGAATGCTTTTGTCATCTCCTGTAATAACAAAAGTGTTCAGCAAAACATTATGTACTGTGTTCTATCTCCTGATAGTTTTAATTCTTCATATCATAATGTATCGTATTAAAGTAAGTTTAAAATGTAAACAAGGAAAACTTTCAATAGGAAATTAATGAAATTTCAACTATCTGCTGCAAGCTTCTCTTCATTCCACAAGATGGAGCTCAATCACTGTATTACAATTCTGTAGCACCTTTAGAGATGGCTGTTGCTGTCCGCCTGTCATTCTCTTCCATGAGCAAGCAACAGCTGATGTTAAGAAGTAGTGTGATATAATAGTCCTATATTTATGAATGACAGAAATATCTGCAGAAAACACTGTTTGTATGTTACCATGGTGAATCCACAACCAGTATGCAAGTTCTAAACTGAATATTTGAGGATGAAGTGCTATTTTATAGCTTACATAAGTTTTTATAACTATGTGACATTTAGCTCCAGAATCCAGCACAATGATTTGCCATCCAGGGTGAGTTCTGTGCTGGATAAACATAGTTATTACATCTGTCACCCAAAAAAGGAACTTGACTGCTTTTGTAAAACCAAAGTCCAGAATCCTCAAAACATGAGTCAGCTAGAGGTTTTCCCTGAATATCATGCTTCATCAAGAGTAAAAGCAAGTCACCAGATGAACCTGTAATAATTCTGTGGTTGAAAAAGTGTAAGTGTCTGCAAAGTCTCAACTTTCCCTGTGTGGGTAGCACACTGTCAGTGTGACCTTTCAGAGCAATACTTGGCAATCACAGTATTGCAGCTTGGCAGGAAAGGATCTCTGGAGCTCACCTAGTCCACCCCCTTCACAGAATCAGAGCAAATTCATGTAGGTCTGATTGTTGTTAACAACATGCCAAGCTTTCTGAAAGCTTGTGACAGTATGTAATCCTGACTGTTTAGTTAAAAATATAGGCTATGTACTTCCAGTATTTGAATATAACTGAGTGGAAACACCAATCTTTCAGCTACCGAGTATTCTGTGAAACACATATTCTGTGAAATACTGAGCACAATTAGAATCTGTGGAAGCAGATGAAAGTGAGATGGAAATCTTTTAAGTTTCATTAAAGGACGCATCCAAAATCCTACTCGATGTATCATGCTTTGGTACATCTTCTATGGAGGGAATACCATAGGCAAGAAGGTTTTTATCCTTGACAGTTATGTCAATTAGTACAATTCAGGATCCAGAAACCTCATTCAGCTAAGGCACAATTAAGGAAAACTCATTCAACACTACAACTAATTTTGAAATGGTTTTATATACCCTAGGAGAATTGTCATGCATTTGTAGTTGTTGGACTGCCATTTCCCTTTGTTTCTGTGAGCACAATGGGTGAGATCTGGCATAATCTCATTTCAGAAGCATAGGAAAACAATACCCTTTTTGCTTTCCATGAAAGCTTTTGTTGGTTCTTAGATTTTACAGTAACATCTGTCAGCTTTCACTGAAATCAATTAAAGAAAAAACAAAACCAAAACCAAAACCACAACTCTACAAACTCAAAATTCTTCCTTTTTCTGTTTTCCTTTGTTGTTCTCCTCTCCTTCAAGCAAGTGAAAATCCAGGTCCCACAGCCACAGTTTTGCAGCCAGATTTCTGATATTATATTCCTTTAGTATTGCTGTCCTTCATTTGTATTATTTTCATCCTGCTTATCTATCCTTCTCAGAACCTCCACTGCTTGTGTTCTGTCTTTGTAATTTCTATTGCCATTTCCATTGTTAAAGGATAACAATGTTCGTTTCTTTGGAACATTTCCTCTACCCTGTCCTGGTTTGAGGTAAAATGAACTAATTTTCTGTTTTACAGTTTTGCTTTCTTAGCTAGGCCTCTCCTAGTTAGCTGGACTCTGAAATTAACAGCACATTGTGCGGAGCTGTTCCATCTCGCAGTGATAAGACCTGANCATAAAATAAAATAAAATAAAATAAAATAAAATAAAATAAAATAAAATAAAATAAAATAAAATAATTAAAACATATAAAATGATTAAATAAAAAAATAACACAGAGTCATAGCACTCGTACTGCCATCCAAGTTTCTGATTCAAGGAGACCTGTATGATTTCATCTGATACTCTCATCTTTACACCTACCCAGACCAGAACAAGGAGTTGGTGTTGGAACACTCCCCTCATCATTTCTTGCAAAACCTCTCAATTCTCCTTTTACTTTTAGCACTTGCAGGAAGTCTCTTCTCTTCTTTACAACTGCTGCCATACTCTATCACTGCAAATCATCTCGCTACAGTTCAGCTTTCCTAATTTCATCTTTAATCTATCTCTCTTTCCCTCAGCCTTCTGCACTTTTCTTTGGCTTTCTTTGTCAATGATCCATTTGATGCCTTTCAAACCTGGTGCTGTCTTCGTTTGCTCTAATGCTTTACTTCAGCTCTCTGACTTGCTGAAATATTCACTTTACACTTCATGCTTTCATTAAGCTTCACTCTTTTTCTGTCTGATTTCTGTCTTGCTGAGTTTTCCTCATTGAAGCTATCAGCTAGTCTCTCTCATCACTGATCACTCATCACTGGGCTTCACCACCTTCCTTTGTGACACTGCAGAGCAGTTCCTTTTGACAGCATTGATAAATACCTTATGATGACACCCTTTTGCATTTTTTTTTTCCCCTGGAATGGAACTTGATGGGTATTTTTCAAATATACCTAATAGATTAGGCTTTACAAAATGGTCCCCCTCTCTTAGCCACTAATTTCAGTTCAGAAATGTGTTCACTTGCTGTACGTGAAACATTTCTTTTCAGTTTCTTCTTTTCATGAGGATTTTTATGTAGATCATTCTTTTTCTATTGCCTTAGCTATTAGATTCTGAAAAGGGTAATATTTTCTGTCCGAATGAGTGGATTTTACAGATGAACATTTACATTCACATATGCACTATATAATGGTGAGAAGATTATTAGACTAAAGCAATGAAGTTTCTTTTACACTCAGATGACTATCTCATTTGCTGGATTAGGCAGGATTTTTTCCTCCTTCCCTGGTTTTCTCACATCCACAGTGGGGTATTTAGTTAATTCTAAGTGGAACAGCTTTAAAAGGTAAATGTGGGTGTAGATGTCTTCTATAAGCAAAACCTAGCACAGAGTGCCTTACTATGTGTTACATCACAGAATGTCTAATGAGATAATTAGAACTTTACCATAGAGAGTGGGAACTCTAGGTACACATTACCTCAAGAGAGAAAGGAAATAAATGAAGACTCAGGTTTTAGAATCAAAGAATGAGAAAATAGTTTGTGTTCGAAGAGATCTTTAAAGATCATCTAGTCCAACCCCCTTGCAATAAGCAGGGACAACTTCAATTAGATCAGGTTGATAATGTCCTGACACATTTGATCTTGAATGTTTCCAGGGATGAAGCTTCTACCATTCTTTGGGCAACTTCTTCCAACATTTCACTACCCTCATTGTAGAAAACTTCTTCCTGATAATAATGGGATAATGGGACAAAAGGGAGGCCTGGACTGTGTAAAACTGTACTTAGAGTTCTAAATCTCAGTAAAAGCTATAGAGCAAGCTAAACCGAATTCAGATAATTGCACTAAGCAGATGTCAAAAAGATAGGAAGCTGAATGCTTTGTGTTGACCTGAGGGTTCAGTTTTGAGATTACAATTTTTGTCTGAACAGAGAAATTCCTTGGTAGATATAATTGAGTGTAGTATCTGATTGTGTACATATGCGCATTGAAAGACAAAGTTATATCACAAAAACTGAAAAATAAGAACAGGGATACTTCTTCTTATAGAGAACATTGGAGTAGACTCAAAGTCATCTTATTCGCAAGAGTTCAAACTGCTACTGCTACTTCATTTTACATGCCTAAATTTCATTTAATTATGTTCAGAAGTGTTTATTTAACAGTGTTCAGTGTCACTAATGGGTATAATTATTTGTTGTGGGAAACCATGAATAAAACCCAGGAAGACAGATACTAGTATTTCAAAAGAGTCTAAAAACACTTATAATAAATTATACCTCTGTTTAAAATTAAAAGGAAAATACAGTTATTGGACAAAACAAGTCAGGAAAAAATATTCAAAAAAGCAGTACTTTAAACACACAGCTGTAAGCACAGTATTGTTTAACTTACTGAAGTAATACTCATGACATATGTTGTATGACTTTTATCTGGATTAGCTACTTTTCTTAAAAACCATAAGAAAAAAAAATTAAATAGCGGCAGAGTAGAAAATCACTAGGTTTTTGATTTTTTAAATAATTTCTTTCTCTTCAATTTGCTTTTTGTTCTTCTTTTCTCAAACTGCAGAAACATCAGAGAATGGTACAAAGAGGTTTGCAATGGTTGTTTTGTAATTCTTTGCATTTTGTTCATTATCAAATACAAATTGACTGAGAACTTGTGTAGATGGTGACTTTTAGTTCAGTCTGAAGATCAGAAATCTCAGCTCTATAAGTTTTTAGTCATGAGCAGAATTAGTAAACTGTTAAACAGGAGAACTAACTTTCCATTGGAAGCAACTTAGTAGCAGGTGTGTTCACATAGTATGTTCCCAAGAACATATGTCAAACTCTGACCTGTTTTAATTCCATTTTATAGTCATCAAAACAAAACAAACCAACAAAAAGATGCCTTTGACAGCATATCTTAGCTTTGGTTAATAATCAGACAGAACAGTGTAGTTACTCTAGTGTTAGACATAGGACTGAAAATATAGAATCATAGAATCAACTATGTTGGGAAAGACCCTTGGGATCATCAAGTCCAACCATCTACACTACTACTATACAAAGTTCTCAACTACACCATATCCCCCAACATCACATCTAAACAGCTCTTAAACACACCCAGGGATGGTGACTCAACCACCTCTCTGGGCAGCCTATACCAGTGCCCAAGCACTCTTTCTGCGAAAAATTCTTTTCTAATGTTCAGTCTAAACCTACCCTGATACGCAATCTCCAGTCTTCTCTCTCACAGTCATACTTAGATTTTGTTGCCAAAAGTATTGATCATATCTGTTACTTCAGCATGCAAAACTCTGACTTTGGTAGAAAGAGGCTGGAAGGAGTGGGAGAAGGCACAGGAGAGGAAGAGGGTGAAGTCCTTACTGCAGGGACCTCACCTTTACTTTGACAGAGCGATACTCCATTATTCATGGTTTTTGACAGCCTGACAGTTCCCCAACACTTTGGACTCAATCAGGTGTTGTCTCAGAATTAATTTGATTAAAAAGCACCTACTAAGAGCCTGCTAGAGCTCAAACTCTCCAAAAAGGTGGTGATTGCTTGCTTTGCCCATTAGATTCATAATGCTCATCAGATTCAAGATGTGCCCCTTGATACAGTTGTATACTTCTCAGCCACTCTGCAATTGCTTTTGTTACAACTGTATGAATGAAAATCATCAGAATCTACAATGAATGACCTTTCTTTTGGTTATTGTTTATAATGACTTTATACGCTTGAAAAATTTCAATATCATTTACTGCTGAACTTGAATCACACACAGCAAAGGTCAGGGGGAGGAAAAAAAAAAAGCACCAGCTTTTATACCCTTTTGATGTGAATTGGACTCTTTGTTCTGAGGAAGCCAAAGTCATGTCACTCAAGACAATAATTAGAAATTTTAATTGAGTGTTCTGAAATAAAAATAAGGTGAAAGATGCCCTGTAAAATGTGCCACTGTCTTCAAGAACACAGTAGGGAATTCAAAAGATATAGAAGTCTTTGGATAGTTTATATACTTCTGTACTCAATATGTTAATAACAGACATTACTGGTCATTCTGATAGTATTGTATTTTTTAACATATGTTGATCTGATTCTTCTTTGTATGTCTCAGCAGCCTGTGTGGTGGCTGAAAAGAATTAAGCCCAGTCCTATCAAGTAATACAAAAATGATGATCACTGTGCTTCCTAGTAAATGTAGGTGCTAGGAATGTAGGTGCTAGGAATGTAGAACTGGCATTTTCTATTACTGCAAAATTTTCTGTTGTTTCAAATTTTCTATTTCAAAGGGGTTTTTTTTAACACTTTCTACAGTTTGCCTACAAAATAATAAAAAAAAAAGGGGGGGGGGAATTCTTGATATTTTTGAGCTGTTAAGGAACCTTGGCATCAGAATGTCTTATAGTTGGAGTGAAATCACAGAGCTAAGAATAAATTCTTGTCCCCACAAAGAAACTTGAGGACAATACTCTCCCTAGCTTCTCTTGCTGAAAACACAAGGTCTCCTCTAGTGTATGGTTATAGCAGCAAGATAACTTTCTCCAGTGTGAATTCTTAGATTGGATGTGTTCACACGTACATGAGGCACAGATATGGTAGTCTCCACTTCCAGAGTAAGTCCTAAATCATCATTCAGTAAGCCTCTACTACTGTCACTGACTCATAGAATTACAACTGCTACCTTTCTGTGGTCTTCCAACAATTTTTTTCAGGGATGAAGAAGAGATATATAGCTAATATTACTTTTACTCTAAATATTACTAGAAGATAAAGGATACAGGCAATTCAGGATGCGATATAAGAAAATCAGAGGGAATCCTGAAAACATTCACTGATATTTGGAGGAATTCTAAGTAGAATTTGTCCTCTTTGAAAGATAGATGGCCAAGCTTCAATCTGACTCTTAACTCTTGCATCACGTCTTATATTCCTATTAGAGAACATTATTTACAGCTTTCTTGCATGGGATAGTACTTGCTCACTGAAGAAACACAGAGAGTTTAATTTCTTCTTGATTTTAAAATGGGGAAATGCGTGTCTCCATGTTCTTCCTTCTCATAGTTATTTATGTATATTTATGCATACTTTTTTTTTCTTTATTTGCAATGCAAATGGTTTACTATGGCACAAATGCAGACATTTACCTATGCATCATTTAATTAAAAATTTACAGTATTGCAAATTAATGCATTAATAGACTTTCTTGCCAATTTATCTCAAGTAATTTAACATTTATGATGCAAGCCATTAGTAATAATGCCTCACCCCTGGGAATCTGCCAATTTAACCACTGTCATCATGGGCTCATTTCAATAACTATTAAAAATAAAAAAAATAAGGATAAGTTTTCATACACTTGGAGATTTGTAATAGAATTTAGTGCCATGCTTTAAAAAAAAAATTCAAATATGTAATTATACAAATAAATGAATATATTTAAATGTATTCCTAACACTGAGATATTGTAAGTTAGAGAGGAGAGTCCATAAAGATAACAACATTAGTGTCAGGAAACAAAAGATGCTAACACAATTCATAATAATTGCCATTTCAGAATTAGTAAAATTAGATTCCACAGTAATGAAAATCACTATTTCACAAAATATGCTTATACACAGAAGGTAACAGTAGCCATCTGACAGAAATAACTTTTCTGCATTCCATTATTTGCTGCAAAAGCGTAGATTCTTGGAAGCTGTTTGGAAGCCATTTAATGCCAAAGGGATATTTAAAAAATATAAAACTCTCCTACTTTATAATTAGATAAATAGGTAAAAATTGAAATAATCAAGATGATAATGTTTTGCTAGCATTTTTAGTTCACAAGAGCAAAATGTTGCAGAGCAAAGATAGAATAATCACATTATACAGTGCTGTATTTTCAATACTATATCTAGGATTTCTTAAAAAACCTACCTAACCCTCACTCTTCCACCTATTAAAGCTCTTTGAACATATGTGTTTTGGAATTAGAAGAAGAAAATCTTATGAGAACACTTTTCAAACAAAACAAACAAACAAACAAACAAAAGTCTTTTGAAGCCCCAACTAGATGCATATAGTTTTAATTGGAAATATCATTATTGGAAATGTTTACATTGAGAAAAGTGTTTATAGTACCAAATCTTCAACTTATGTTTAATCTTCTGTCATGGCAATGGCTTTTTGATAGATTTTAAATTCTAAGCATCTATGATGAGTACATAGTCTTTGATCTTATTACAAGAGTGGCTTTTAAGATGGATCAAAGAGATGGAAAGCATCATAAGAGGTAACCAAGGCTACGTATATGCCTCAAACCAACACCAGACGTATCTAAATAATATCAAATGTGCTTATCTGGACGGGTAAGAAGGATTCAAAACTAAAGCAATATTATTTGTTTGATTTTTAAACTTTTACTAGTGGATCAATTACTAGAGGGCGCTCTCGGAAGTCTGAACACCCAGATAAGCTTGATGACATATCCAAGACTTGTGGCAAAACTCCAAGTAAACCAGTGCACAGGTTTAGAAATCAGCCATTACTTTTTGTTTGTTTCCATGGTTGGACTCAATCCAACCAGTCTGCTGCAGAAATCTGCCCTTCTGAACTAAGTAATTGCCAATGTATCATGAGAGCTTCGGTAATGGAAAGACCAGAATGTGCTGCTCACTGGTGTAAGCAAAAACTGGAAATTGCATAACATGTATAGAATGCCAAGATAAGGACAGTTCCTCACCTCAGAAAAGCAAGGAGCACTTTTTTTTTTTTTTTTTTTTTTTTTTTTTTTTGCCTTCCACAGTATTCTTTAGCTTTCTGTAATACTCCTTATTTAACTTTAAGCCTTCCATGGGCTTGCTTCCTCCTACTTCACTGACTTTATATCTGTTTTCCTTCCTACAATTATAATTCAATCTTTCTTCTGATGAGTACTTATCATCCAGAATGAAAATTTAGTTTTTCACACCAAAATCAGTTAAGAAATGGAGAAAAATTTTAACATAAAACAGGGAACATAATGCACTTAAATTTCATTTCTAGGGTTGTTTTTTTTTTTTGTTTTTTTTTTTTTTTAATATGCCAGGAATAATTTGCTAAGAAACTATTATTTTATCTAACAACATAATGTAAGTTTTTGACCTCAGAATAATACTGATACAAATATTTAGATATCAACCACCAAGTTTATCTTACAGCATAGAAATGTTTCAGCATAAAGTATTTAAATACTTTTTCTTGGGGGAGTGGGACAGGGAGTGATGTGCAAAACAAATTAAACCAAACAGCAGCAATAAACCTAAATTTTCTTTGTATGAAATAAAAACATATTTTTCCTACATTCTAAAAGGTATCTCACAATTATCTTTTCCTCTACATAAGCAGCTCAGTCTTTTAAATAAAAATGCAATTTCCTCTTGACAATATTTCTCTCCTTTGATCAGTGGTATATATGGGCCTTTAACTTTTCAATTTCCACTGTACCATGTTGTTGTCATTCTTTGTTGTGAAAACGTTTGATCCTTCTGAGAACATGTTGTGGTTTGACAATAATGTTTTTGGATTAAGTAAGGGAAGAAAAGCCATATCCCAAAGCATGCAGAACAATGATGCTTTTATCTCCAGGCCATGTCACATTAGCGGCTGTATGCTCAGCTTGAACTGAAGGCTTATCCAGCACATTTGCTTTGAAAATTTCAGAGATAACAGTGTACAAAAACATTAATTTGAAAAACCGATAGTAATTATGCAATAAGGCAAGAACAGAATTTTAGTAAATGTCATATTAAACTAAGTGAATAAGCATATTTTTAAAAATGAATATTCTTGTTTTTCTGTTTCTGCTAATTTACATGTTTGGAATAGTATGTATCTGCTTTGGCCAGTAATTTACATTGACTTCTATCTCTGACATTTTTATCTGTTCTTTGGATTAAAAGCTTTTAAATTGTTTTCTTGTGTCAAGAAAGTCTTGTTACATATCTTCTCAGATATAATCATCCTAAATCACTGTTCCTTCAAAAACCATCTTTCCATTGACTCCAATATACATTAAAATCTTCAGGATTCATTTTCTGTAAACATCAGGGACATTTGTTATATTGACAAAATGTAATGAAAATTAAATGTCAATGCAATTTATGCATTCATCTAAAAAGTATTGCTTCATTTAATGTAACAGTCACAGCTCTGAAGGAAAGATGTTCAGTTATTCATGAACAAACCACGAACAGAAAAAAATATATCTGAGAAAACTCTGATTTTCAAATGTGTTTTATAGGATCAGTCTGAGAGACTAAACTTAGCTGACCGAAATGGGCTGGGAATGTTTATCCAACTCCTGTTCAGTGGGAATAAACAAATAATTTTCAGATACCTAACAACATTACTATGTATGTGCATTGTATTATGGTGGTTTATTTGACATTTGACAAGACACATCCCACTACTTTTATTTCATTAAAAGTAGTTTCTGGACCTAGGGGTAAAAGAGTTTTCAAATAAGTTAGAAAAACCCATTTTATTATAGTTTTCCACACACCATTGAACTATTACTTTTTCATCTTCCCTTCTCAAACATGTATCCCCTAATTTTCTGTAACAACAGTTCTTGATATTAGCATTGTATGATAGATTTAAGCAGAAAAAGGGTCTGACTCTTAGTGTCTCCCAGGATCATATTTCACAAATATTAAAGATAGATAAACGGATGGTTGGTCTGACCCAATAAGATATGTCTTTTGTTCTGATGTTCTCCTGCACGGTTGCTGGCTATATTTCCCTCTGATTGCTAGCATCTACTTATCATTCTTTCTATTTTGTCCAAGACTGTTACTATAGGTTACAGTAGAAACTTCAGAAAGTCTTTTGTACATCCCATCACACTGTTACAGAACTGCAGTTTTCTGGAATGGACCAAAATGGGATGATGCTACGTTTGAGAAGCACAATAATTCTTGCTAGATTGGCAGGAACAGTCGTTCAAAAAAGAATTAAAAATCAAGAAATATATTTGCTGTCTAGCTCTGCAGGACAAATCATCAGGAAACTTGTTTTTGTAAATTTAAAAAAATACAGATTTAAGGACAGATATTTGTTGGGCGTTTTTCCCCTGTAAGTAAATGATCTTGCCTCTCAAATTACAAATCTTTTTCCCACATAACTTTAGGCAATCATGACCTCACAATTCAATTTCAAAACTGACTACACAGTTTTTAAAAAAGCATTTAGATTAGGAAAAAAAAATAGAAATTAAAGTTACTGATCAGCCATGTAACTGATCAGAATTCATCAATGAAAATAAAAATTATACATCAGGCCACTGAGTTTTTAAAAGAATTTTCCAATAACATGCAAAATTTTCATTCCCAAATTCTATTAATTCTTGTCTTGAAATAAGCACAATCAGGGACACTCAATTCCAACTTCATACATTAATGAGCACCTTGAAAAGCAGTATTCATGTCATCTAAAATTTGATACCTGGCTTAGATATTGTAAGAAAACAAGCTTCTTATATAATCACCTACATTTTTGTATGTGTGGAAGAAAAACTAAAAGATTTACAACATTTTGTATTTTAGTTTATTTTATTACAAATAAAACCTTTTTTCCAGCACTTACTGAAAACAGTTAATGGAGAACATTCAATTTCTGCTACTAGACTTTAACCATAGAACAACACAGAACATCACTCTATCTGCACAAGAAGGCAGGCAGAAGATTAACTTGATGTCTGTTGCCTTATTGTTGACTTGCGACTGTTCTTATAAGTTCTTGGACAGCATGTCACCTGGCCAAAATGGAGACTTCAGACTTGGTTCACAAATGTGGCATATGTGGCACACAGAATTCTGTTTGCAAAGATAAAAACCCTTTTGCACACTATTAAATTGCTTGGCCATGTGATTTCTGCTGAAGGTCTTCCAAGTAATCTTACCTGTGTTCTTGTATTCTCAATTTCAGAGTGACAAGGACAGAGTTTCCACTGTCTAAATTCAGACAGCTACTGAAATTCCTGTTTACTATCTACGTTGCTGTCTTTTAACTTGCGAGCTTGAGCCCACAGGATGAGTTGGCTGATTCACACATCTGATAGAAGATTAACCCCCTCTTCCTTCCCACATGTGGAGAAGTACAGTTTTTGTCATCAGTGTGCTGAACCAACTCATTCCTCAGGGGTGCTGCATAAAGAAAGACGATACGGTGGAAGGGGACAGAAAAAGACCAGGTGGCATCTCAAAGTTACATAACACTAGGTATGACAGGAAGCTATACCTTGGCAAATGTCTGAACAAATGTTTGGTTATCTTACAGCTGAATAATTGGTGATTTTTGTTTGCAGTACCTTCAAAATTGGTATCTACTTGAGATTGCTATGTTTTTCTCACATGCCTTTTGGATGAAGATATATCTGTAGGTGACATAAAAAACACACCAGTTGCTGTCTGAAGATGAATAGCAAAACCGTATTTGTCTCTTCTTGCAATTACACTTAGAATGACTTTGCTTACTTACAGATCTTTTAGACTTGTTATTACAGTAAACGCACACATAGAGCTTGCATATGCAGATAGGTTACATCAAGCTATAACAGGACTTGGACGTGCTTTCTCTCTGGAATTGCATGGCTGTCATAGCACTGTTGCCCAAACCTGTCTCCTCTCATTGGTTCTGCTTTGTCCTCCTTGTTCAGGTGGTGCTAGACTGCACGTTTGCATTGTGAGGACATCGGTCCTTACTGCTTTGCTGTCACCACTGGCTCTTGTTCATATTTTACCTCATGGAGCAGCTGAACTTTGCTGTTCACTTGCCATGGCTTGTTGTTTTCCTTTTTGTTGGGGTTTATTTGTTCATAATTATTACTCAGTAGATTGCTTCTCAGCTGAAGCTAAAGTATCAATATATGGAGACTGGGTTCCTGTTATTCTTAATTCAACAGTTTAGTAAAAAACTTATTAGATACTTATTGAATGAAGTATTGTTCTGTGAGGTGTTGATCTGCATTTAATCTCTCATTGAAGATCAGCATTAAGGAAGGATGAAAGGACTTCCTATTTGTCTACAGAAAAGCAAAACTAAGGAACATTTGTACTGTTCAAAACTTTGGCAAAATCTCCAAGGTCTGGTAGAAGTTAAAAAAAATAAAAAGTTGATGAAAAAAACCCACAACAATATAGTACAACTTAGGAATCAATGTGTTTCCTTGTGAAAACGTTTCTATTTTAGAATGGAAAAGAATTGTCAGAATAGCTGTGATGCCACAAAAATAAAAGGTGTTTTCATTCTCAAAAGACAATTACTCTGCAGAAATTAAGATAGTTTAAATTTACAGTACAATAGATATGAGCTGTGCAGAGTCTAACATTTTTCCCCAAATATTCTCAGAGAAGGAATGTCCATACAAATCAAACCAATAGTTTGTCTAAAATGGTTGTCCCTCCTGAACAATAGTAATAATGATGTGCAGAAACTTCTCCAAGCATCAGTGCAGAGCAATGCAAAGACAACCTTGACCTTTTAATAATTCCCATTTTCATTTTGTCTTGTAAATAAATTTATTTACAAGCTTAGAACTGAGCTTCCAGATGAAGCAGAGGATTATCAGCTTCTGCTACTGTTTTGCATCAGCAGCTTCAGAAGGAAGCAGCTCAAAACAGTTCTGTGAGCCTGGAACTGATCACTGAAAACCGAATGAATGTGTTGCCTGCCTATCTGTACTCTAAAGCTTTCCAACATATGAAAAATAATTTTAATTTTAAAAGCAAGGAATGCTTTGTGGGTTAACTGCTTGTGAGCTGAATAGACTTTGCATGCTTTTGAAGGAACAGGATGCCCATGTGGCATGCTTTTATGACAACAAATACTGCAAGAATAATAAATGTGGCTGGTGGGATGGTAACAACATGTTGCTGCTGCTTCTCATAGAATTTATGCTACCTAACTTATTTTTCAAATTCTTCAACTCAAATTCAAAACATATGACATATAGGCATTATGAAACTTAAATTGCAGAGGTATTCCAGACCCCAAGTAATTTGCTTAGCTCCTTGGTTGATGCACCTTCATAGCTCTGATATTTCATGTTTTGGGATAACCACCACAAGGAAATGCATAATCTGGAATAGGCACTAGGTGGTATGGAAGAGCTAGTTAGTAGGAAAGTATATTTGCACAGTTCTTGAATTGACTAATTTCCTTTGGATTCATTAATTGCCTTTTGTTGCAGCTAATGTAGCAGGATTTAATTTTCATAATAATTCATCTGGTTTTCTAGGCTTGATCTGGTATTTTAATTTACTTTCATATTTGTAAATGCATATTGAGATTGTGTTCTAAATTGTACTTCTTTTTCCTTTTGCTGAAGTTACAAATATATTCCCATAATTGATAAAAGCCTTTTCATGTTGTTTTATCACTGAAGAGCTTCTATAACCTGACCTTGTAAAATCTGAAATAAACATTTTCCGAAGGAGAGTATTTAATCTTAGCCTGTGTTTAGCATTGACTATGGAAGTATTGTTTTTATTTTATTTTATTTTATTTTTGACATTTAATAACACAAGTACAAGCAAATATGAGAGAAAAATAAATGATGTGTTAGTGCCTTGTCACATCAAAGTGTTTCAGCCATGTACAGATAGTTTTCCAAATAATAAATATACACATGAAGTGAAAATTAAATATAAAATAATCTATTCAACTTTATGTTCTTTTAAATCCCGCTGCTTAGAAGATGAGCAGATGTTGTAAATAACAAGTGATCTCACTAAGTTTATGATAATATTCTGCTTAAAATAAGGTAGCAATATAAGAATTCAAAACTGGGCTTTGTAAATATTATTTATTCATAACCTTCAATTTTAATTAAACTAGTCTGAAAATTATATGCAGCCACACTTACCATAAAAAGTCATTATATTGCACAACGTGAACACAAAATAAAGAAATCTATACTTTTCTACCTCTACTAGATTTCCAGGCAAATAACATTTTCTGTTATTTATTCTCTGACAAATGTCTGAGGGTAAAATTGGCTTCAGACCTTCCCTTAATTTTAAATTTATTTCTAAAGGTAGGTGTTCTTCAGTGAGTTAATCTCAAAAGTTTTGGAGGTTAATTTCTGCTAACTGTTCAAAGCAATATTTCTGTAAACATATAATTATTTCTATGACCCAGAAACCTTTAACAAAAAATATTACAGAATCAGCCTTTCCCTAGATATCAAGAAACCAAATTTCCAGCTCCAATGAGACTATATGACTTCTTTAACAGTCATCTGTGTACTGCTGTAACAAGTGGGATCCAGGTCCCAAACACACAGAATGTATTGAAAAGATTAAAAGGCTACATGATACACTCAATTATTTCACAATTTTAAGGAGTCTGTGGTTCTTGACTGGGAAAATTGGAGTAAATATTATCTGAACTAGATCTGTATCATAATGAAGACACTATTAAAATTATTGTCTTCTGCATTTGCTTAGCACCACAGACACTACTGCTGAAAGAGTCACCATCTTCACAAGGAGAACTGAGACTTGGCCTGCCCAAGGAAAAGTTTTTTAACATAAAACTGTCCATAGATCTGTGTGAAGTTGCAGTAGTGGCACTCTATCCATGCGTTCATATCCTGTTTTAAAAAGCCCATAGATACCATCAGGGTTATCAGAGTACTGCCACAGGCACAGATGCTAAGATAAAAGTTAAGTAGAAAAAAAAACCCAAAAAAACGGAAGAGTCAGGAGGAATGAAATGAAAGCAAAAGTGGCAAACACTGCCATAAATAAATAAGCAAATAAACATCCTTCTCTCACCAAACCACAAAATATACATGTCAAACCAGAATAATATGACTTCCAAAGCCCATTTCTTTTATTCAACTGTACGTAGTTACTCTATTCGATGTATTTATAGTTCTTTAATTCTCTTTGTCTCCTAATAACATGCCTGTTAATATGCAGGGTATAAACTACAGTACTTTGTGGTAATTGGCTAATCAATCAAAACAATTCTCCTCTATACTCACACTCTTGTGGTCTAGGGAGGTCATTTTAATATTCTGCAAATACATTTATGCAAACCCCAGGGATGAATTCAGTAAAAAGTGTTATATATTTCCTATGGCCATTTATATTGTTTATACTCTGCTGTTAAATACTGTAGGTTGGTTTTATTGAGCCTTTGAGGTATAATGAGCATAAATGTTACATATACCACCATATGGTTTCTACATATGGACAGGCTGCAGTTAATGCTGGAAAATATAATTTGCCTCTTAGTTGTGTTATTTATTGATGTGATGAAAGTTAACTCATTTGCAATGAATATCTGACTATAAGCATAACAGCTTCTGTGCTTAACATTGGTTATGCAGAATAAAGCCTATATATAATATATGAACAGCAGAATGCAGAAGAAATAATGGCAATAAAAATGTTGCAAAAAAATACTGTGCAAGGATATAATTATATATATAAAACATTCTTTAATTAAAAAATTATGATTAAATTGTACCCTACTATCATGCATGTAGAACATTTAAGACATTGGTCTCAAGTGGATTTGGTTTTTCCTAATTAAATGTTATGTCCCAATTCCACTCATCGCACCCTCTGAAAATCTCTTAACGATACAAGAAAAAATTTTAGCAAGAACTAAACAGTATTTTTGATCTGGAGTGGACAATTCACAGAAGAATTCTATGGCATCAGGATACACAGAGATATGCAGAGGCATGCACACTGAAGAAGTACTTCTTTCTGTTTTGTCTTAATTTGTCATAATTTATCACCACTAGACCACTGCTATAAACCAATTAGCACTTCACTCCCCTGATCTCAATAAAATGCACCCCGACATTCAGTACAACAAAATTTGAGTTCATTTCATGATGAACATCCATTTCGTAACACTTAAAGAACCCGAATCTTATTTTGTTATCTCCTTGTGTAATACTTTTGCGTAGAGCTCTCATCATACAAAAATACCATAAGCATCAGTTTAGTCCAAGATAAAAGTAGCAAATCTTAAAATGGTAAGCAGCCAACATTTCTCTTAGATCTTTGTTTCAACTGAAGTTGTTTTAAGAATGGCATTTCACACTTACCAAATATATTAGAATGTAAACAGAACTACATTAGAGAAGCTTTGTGTGATAAATCAGATTACATAGCTTAAATGTCCATGCTTGTTTAGGTTGTTAATCTACTTGTGTGATTTCTTGGTATGTCATTAGGTTTTCACACGGTATTGGTGAAATACTGTAAGAATTAGTTTGATTTTTAGCATGTGTAATCTTTCCTATAACATCTTTTCAGCAAAAAAATGTGCAGAACAACAAGTGAAAAGTAATTCATTTGCATATATGGGCTTCATAATTATGTATATGTATGGGCTCAACAGTAATGAAAATCCAACAATGTGTGTAAAGTGCTTTCTTATTGACAAAGTTTGTAGATAGGATGAAGAAAGTTTAGTAAAATCTATATTTTGTACTATATATATTATCTAATAATGCAGTATGATGTAAGTTTCCAACAAAGATACAGGTATAAAATGCATGGCCTTGAGGAACTTTCTTTGTAACCCTGCTGTTTCAAAAATTTTATGTCAAATACAAATTTTTAAAGATCTCTTTCCCTTCAGACAAGAAAATGTGGGAGCCTTTCAATACTGCAAGTAAAGAAAGTCGCACCAAACCCATATTGGAAATGTATTTGTAAAGTATGCGCACCTGCTTAAGTTATGAAGGCTGTTATTAAGTGAAAATAATAACGAAAGGGTCTGTACTAAAATGCACATAATAAATTCGACATAACTTAATCAGAGATAATGAAGTTATACCAGCAAGATTGTGCTGTGTTTCCATAAAGCTGTTCTAAAATTACATTTCTCCTTCAAATGCATAAACCACTGTCAACGGTGAAAAATATGGAGACAGATTCAGCACTGGCATAGTTTCCTTGATGTCTGTGGAGAATTATACTCATATTTTTGTATGATTACTTTTAAAAAGAAACAGCGGCTTGTGGAACAGTAGATGGTAGGTTATCTGAGTGTCAGCCAGGACAAAGCTGAGGGAGAGAATAATGAAGTATTCTTCTTTATGTGCCTGTCCTTCCCCCATCATTTGACTTTGTTCAATTTAAAGTCAAAGATTTCACTGGAGCATGCTTCATTTCACCACTTATGTTCAAAGTCTCCATCTAGCAGAGATTTAAAAAAACTCAATACACCGGCACATCCTACACATTTTCAATGTTTTATTCACCCACTGGGTAAACATGCATGGACTGGAGATGAAATATTTTTTCAGAAAACCTGTAGCTAATACTTAAAGACAATTTTAAAAGTAATTTAGGAGGTGTTGCATTAGATGATGCTTGTAGGTACATATCATCTGTTTCGCCATCAGTACTAACTTAACCAAATTCACATTTGGTCACTCAATTGCAATTGGATTTTATCCTTATTGGTTTGTTTCCTGTGTATTGTAACTTTTAATCTCACAATTTGTCTAATGTTGTTTTGATAAAATAAAATAAATAAAACCAAACACTTATATCAATGTAGGTCTATATCAATTGCCTGGGCAACAAAAAATATCTACATCCACCATCTTGAAAAGCAAAACTCTCTTATTTGAATATAATAGATTACTTGCATCATCTATTTTGTTTGATGGCTAAATAAATAATGTGCAACTCTAAAATGAAGTGCCAGGGCTGATAGATTTCCAGCAATTGCTCTGGCAGAAAGAAGTGTGAGTGATTAGCACTGACAATAGTTTTGAACAACCTGTGTTATAGTTTCCATAGCAAAGTTGAAGTAAAATATAAGCAGCTAGACACCGAGCCTTTCATATCCACTAATAATTTCAGTTTGTGGTTTTTTTTTCAAAAACCAGACAAAACCTGATGCAATAAATGATGGATAAACCAGGGCACAGGAGCACAGCCTTCAGGGGATGCTTGCACTGCTCTCATAGCAACAAAATGCTGACACAAAGGCCCTCAGTGCTGGGCATGGTCTAAATATATTTCTGTACTGAAGAATTAGTCTATTAAAGTAATTCCACTGACATCTCTTCTGCAGGAATACAAAAAAAATCCATCAAAACAAAACAGATCACTTGCTGCTTCATGGGACACCAGGCAGTACTGCTTAGAGAACATCGTCTTCTGCCACCATTTCAGAGAGGAGCTGGGCTACTCTACTATAAGGGACAGAGCTGTCCTAGCAAGACCTGTAAGCCAAACTTGGTCCATAATTGCATTTGAAATTCTTTGATCCAGATCTCCCAGATCAGAATGGAATTAGGATTAAAGCAGTCTGATTAAAGAATCACAGTGGCTGACACATTAAAAAATTCTGTTCTGGAGAGAGCACAAAATAAGACACACAGGAAGTTTGTGTCATGAAAAGGTGATACAATCTAGTAAATTACATGTGATGAAATCTCAACATAAATGCACCAACATTATATGGCATTATTCACTCCCTGAAGGAAATAGGTTTTTAATAAAAGAAGAGCAAGTCTGTAAAATGACATATGAGCAGTCACGCTAAAACACTGGCCTACAGGAAGCCTTTGGGGCTTTACTTTTGATTCATTATCTACACATAAACACAATCACTTGCTTTCAAGTGCATGCCTAACTTACAATAGAGAGCTAACAGGAACAGGGGAAACCCTTGCAGAGTGTATCAAGCTGATTTACCGCAAAACAAATCAACAAGTAGAAAAGAGCTCATTTTCAGCTGTTTCAGGGAGCCAGTTTGTCTAATATCATAAATGAGGATCGTGTATTACTTTTTAAATTCACCAGTAAGTACAAGTAAGTATGGCAGACTAGTCTAAAATTCACAGAGTGAAAAGAGCATCAAGCCAAGATAATATTACCTGCAGCTTTTAGATAGGGAAAAACACCTCTGTGTGGTAAACATATTAGTTCTCAGAAGTCTCTAGGGAAGCAACAAAGATATGACTACTAACAACATGTGCTCCCTTATTTATTTTTGACTTGAACAATCCTGGCCCCAAAGAAGATACTAGATCAACAGTCTGTTATTTATTTTTTGGTCAATTAACTCCTTCTTAGAAGAATGAGAAGGAAAATCACTTGTCTGTAATATCAATATTCTTGGGGGCTGGTTATTGTTAGGGTATTTGAAACTCTGAAGATCTTCAGATGCAAACCATAATATTAAGCAGCCAGTTGAAAACTTGCTAAATATCCCACTTTGACAAATAACTATTGTAACTTTAGTTTAGTTTTGTCTGACTGGTTTTGAACATGAATATCAAGTTTACCTTTGCAAGATCTCTGGTTTTGTAATCTGTTTTTTGTCAGGAACAGGCACCTTTTAGAGGTGCATGTGCAAGAGGAGGGAATGCATAACAAGCGTTGGGTTGTCCTCTTAATGCATCAGCTCATGAGAGCAGCTCATTTCAGACTTTGATGCCTTCATTTCCCCATGGGAGAAACTGCATTTCTAACAAGTCCCTTGCACTTGATGATTTTGTTTTGGATAGCTGTAACAGTGTCACATGCTTCAGAGATGTGTCTGACATCTACTGCCACCTTTGTATTATGTGTGTCTCTCTCATCCAGTTTCAGGCATTGTTACATCCTGAAGCTGAATGTGGCAGTGGTGTGACTTTTTCTTTCGGCTACCAATTAATCTGCCATCTCTTTTTTTTTTGCATTCAGGTCTCTTGGATCCCTATAAGCATGCAGTAACTGTCTTTGTCACACAGGACTCTTTACAGATTTCTGGTCATTATCCATAGAAATTCAGTGGCTACTCTCTTTTCAGATCTTTTTTTGAAACTAACTTATTTATCTCAGAATTACTATAAAGATCTTGTTCACTGAAACTCTTCCCTATCTTTTTAATTGAACACTTTGAGATGTAAGCAGGGGTTACTTCATTTATCCTTCTAAAGAAGGAACAAAAGTACAATGACACACCAACTCTGTAAAAGGGGTCAATATTCATACACCCTGCACTGCACTTTGCACAGTAGGGAAGGACAGAGTGTGCCAATTAAGAAGGTACTGAATTTGAAAAATTAAAGAAATCATTTGATTGTTCTTTTTTATAATTGCCAGGGTCAGACTATGCTATGAGTGATATCATAGAAGAAGAACATAAGTTTCATCCAAAGGAAAACCAAAGGCAAACTTTTTAAAATATAGTTCATTTAAATTTGAAAGTCACTGAGGGGGAGGGGGGGGTAGAGAAAAGGAAAGGAAAGGAAAGGAAAGGAAGGAAGGAAGGAAGGAAGGAAGGAAGGAAAAGGAAGGAAGGAAGGAAGGAAGGAAGGAAGGAAGGAAGGAAGGAAGGAAGGAAGGAAGGAAGGAAGTTTAGATGTTATGCCTGTGTTAGCAAGAGAGGAAAAGACAACCAAGTCAAATCATCATTTTTTTTCCTCACTAAGGAACATATTAAGTCCAAAATGCTGACATCTGTTCCACTTCACTGTTTCTGTACTACACCTGAAATCACTACCAAATAGGTTCATTAACCCAAGGCAATACAATGTTGCACAGAGCAGACTTGAAAGAACACAGTTATATTTGATCTTCAGTTTCTTAAACATGTTTTTTTCTTATATAAAAGAAGTGTAAAAAACATGTATATATTTTAATAAGGAGAAGAAGGTAATAATGAGAAGAGTAATAATGAGAATTTATCATGCTGTTTGATGAAATCAACCTTTTGAATGCAAGCTTCTAATACACAGACAGAGGGAGCCCATACTTTAAACACAGAATTGCTACAAAACAGTGCATCAGTTTGTAGATTTAAACTATTTCATTTAAAACCCAAACAAAAAAAAAACCAAACAAACAAACAACAAAAAACCCACCACACAGACGTAATATATGGCTTTTCTAATCAGTCAACAGCTGCAAAGAATGTAGCTCATGTAAGAAATACAATTTCTTCTTTTTCTGAAGACAATATTATGTAGATTCTTTGGTGACACTAAACTTTAGTTTCTACATTCACAATAAGAGCAAATGACAGAGATGTTACTGGAAGGAATACATGCACTATTAAGCACTTTGATTCTTTCTTTCATTCTAAAATAGGTAACATTACACGAGTCATAGTGTAAATATTTTTTATAAAGTCAAAATATCATGTATCAATACAGGATTAATATAAACTCTGGAAAGAATATAATAATAATATAAATTATTGTGATTAAAAAGAATGGATTTTTAAAATACTTTTAATTAAAAAAAAAAAAATCAGTGACAACGCTTTTATAACAACTGTTATTTGGATGAAAATGCATATTGTACTACCAAAATAAAATAATAATAAATCAATCACCTTATTGTTCAGCTAAAACAAAATTACACTGTTTTTATATCATCATTTTAATATATTCTCTCATTTAAAAAAAACAAAATATTTCCAAGGTAGAGAGCATGAATTTCATCCTAATTTGTAATGATCTTTTTGTCTTGAGCAAAACTGAGCATAACAGTCTTAGTGGTGTAATATTTCTTGGGCAGAAATCCAATAATAGGGAAACGAAGTTATTCAGTTGTGAAAGCTGTCTGTCTGGAGACGAGCTATTAAACAACACTTGAGCTTTCTGTTTGCTTTGGTGGTATTTATAGTTATGGCTATGTATTTCTGTCTTGCTCTTGCTAAATATTTCTCAAATGCAGCTGCTATAATGGACAACACAAATCATTATAGCTTTAGCAATATTGTTTCTCTAAGAAAGAAAAAGGAGAGGCAACAGAGGACTTTTGTTGCTGTTCACTTTGATTCTACATCTGATTTTTCAGTGACTTGTTGCTTTATAAATAATGCATTTATATTACTTTTTATACTGGTATATGTATATGTCATTATTACAGTACATGAACATCCCATACATGAATGTTTTTATGCTCATAGATCCCTTTGAGATGGAAAATAAATGTAATCCTGCTGTAGATCTGTGAGGCCTAATTTGCAGAGGGGGAGTCTACTGTGATTTAAAAGTAGCCCTCTGGCTAATACTGCAAGCATGTGAATTAATTACTTAAGAACTGGTTAAAGTGCCTTCCAGTCCATGCAAGAATCTATCTGTTCATCTTGTAGGTAGGCAATAGGGCAGAGCAGGCAGGAGACAAAAGTCTTAAAGAAGAGGACATTACCATTCTGGTAATTCATAAAGGCATATCTATAACCCATCAGATCAGATGACAGGCATGGACCATGAGAGATCAGTGTAGACCAGGGAAATAATTTCAGTATCTAATGCAGCCTGACATTAAGTCATTCACTCTATTGTTCTTTTAGAGTTCCAACAGCTACGTATATATACGCTTGTGTGGATTCAAGTTTTCTAAGATTCTACTTTATCTTCTCAACTCTACTTTTTCATCAAGGTATTTTAAATAATAGAAATACCAGCACATAGAAAAGAATCCAATGTCTTGCTCTGTTCAAAAAAACAGTCTTAATATCAAAATCAATCTATCAAGCCCCTCTTACCACTAAAATAACAAAATTAAAACCATAGGCTACAAAATTATTATTGAATTTCAATTTGATTTCAATTATTGAAATCATAAATTACTTACAACACCTGTAACCTTTAAGCTGCTGTTGCCTGAAACATAACCTCTTGTTTGCAAGCATAACCCTAGTGATAATTCACCCCACTCAAAAACTCTTATAACAGATGAGTAGGACAAGATAAAATAAAAACAGGTACAACTGTGGTGGGATTAGAAGATAGTGAGAAAAAGAAAAAGCCATATTTCACTGCTACCCACCACTGAATAACAGCAAAGAAATGAAGAACAGTTTTTCCCATTTTGTTCCGCAACAAAGAGGGGAAGATATATTTTACATCTCTGGGGCTGCTCTTTTGTGAAAATTTTCTTAGTCCAGAGACTCAAAGACCTGCAAGATTCTCAGATGGCTGCCTGCAAAGGCAGCTCAGCTTCTCAAAGGGATGGATGCCTACAAAATGGAAAAAAAAAACCTTGTAAAGCTTGCTGGTCCAAGAGTCTGGATGCCTTAATCTACATGTAGACTAAGTGTTTGTTGTACCTAAACACTGGGAAAGACCAGAATTTTCCTGTATTTCTTCAAGACTGTCTTCCATCACATTTTTCAACACAGAATGATACCTGCTACAGACAGGATCCATCTCCTTCATGGCCAGGTCAGCTAAAGAACAAAAGACCTGGGAAGGGAGAGAGGGAGAGTCTGATATCTACTTACAAACTACTGCACTCAAGCTTCCAGGATTGTTGCAAAAATGTTAGAACAATACAGTAAAACATTGTGGCTTTCCAACACCATGTTTGTTTTACATCATTATGCTGAAGACAAAAACGTCATATTGTATTTATTTGCAAGATTTTTTCCCTATTACTAAGTAGATAATTCTTTACTTTTTCCCTCTGAAATTCCAATAAAATACTTTCAAATTCAGTACGCCTTCTGTGAACAGTTTATAATATTATGATCAAAATAAAATGGCATATCTCAGAAACATCAGAGCACAAGTGACAGTGAAAATAGACATTGATCATAATTTGAAACATAAAAGTTCTTCTGAGATTCTAGCTACAAAACAGCTATCTCAATCGCATTTCAACTAAATTTTTCTTTTAGTATAAACTGAAGGGCCAGAAGAGGGTAGGTAAGAGGTCTTTTCAAAAGCTACAGTGCACTCAGTTTCCTTATGTTGAACTTCATTACCTTGACATTCCACATACCAGGATGGATGCACTGGGCTGGTAACTTATTCCTCCTTAATCACATAACACTTCTGCAGAAGACCCTGGCTCCGCACACTGCCATGCTGGTGTGACAAAGTGTTCAAAAAGTGATATAAATTCATGTTTGGTGCATGCTCAGGACTGATCCTTTTATGCTCTAGATAGGCATTCTAGGTGGGGAAGACTGATGCCTGGGTTTTTGGTTTGTGGCTGTAAAAAGGCGATAGAGCTCTGGGAAGCATTGATGCCTGCACCCACAGTATGCTGCCAGTCGCTTTTCCTCCCTTCTCTTGGGGTGCTGATCATCAGGGCATATCTCATGGGTTTGTGGATTCCTGGCCTCCCTGGTCACCACAAAGGACCAATGCCACCATGCAGGAGGAGAGCCAGAAGTGCAGCCCAGTGGGATTTATGTGGAAGACCCTTCTCCCATGGAGGAAATGTATGTGTTTATTCACCATATACCTTTTAACATTCAAAGTGATTAACGTCAAGGGAACAATATGCAAATAATAAAAATTAACGTATACATTAATAAAAATATATAATTGTATAAATTTATATTCAAATAATTAAAACAATAAAAATATATTAATCTGAAGATTTTTACTGAAGAAGTTTTATCACTGCTATCCAGTTATGTTCTTTGGATTTTGTCACCACTTCTCTTCTTCAAGAATAACACCCAGCTTGGATTATGACTGTTTCATACTTCTGTGTATTTTATGAGATGATCAAGGATGTATAAATATATTGTTAACCCCATGAAATCTTATCCTTGCCACAAAATTCCTGGTGGAGTTATGAAGATTCTTTAGGGTTAATGACATGCAAAGCACAGAAAATAGTCTGCCTTGTCCACATATGGAATCTGACTTCAAACAAGATGTCCTCTACACATCAATCACTGCTTTACACTTTAAACACTAGAGCCAATGACACTTTCTTCCTATCATCTTCTGTATCAAAGTGCCAGGATCATATCCTGCTATCAGTCATCAACTAGAGGATTTTAGCTAGATTAAAGGAAACTGAGCAGGCATAGTTCTGAAAAACACTGACTTTTTTGTATTCTGGTACAACAAGGTAAAGATTTCTTGTATGCTTCAATGGCTTGGTGCACAAAATGTACCTGTGAATTGGAAACCTTAGGTAATCAGAAGTTTAGACACCTCAGTCTCTAATCACTTCTGATAGCCAATTTTACCTGTGTGTCTACCACATACTCATACATATACATACATATATACATGCAGACACAAACATTTTTTGGAGGTGCAACTGCAAACCAAAGATACATGCTTTTCATTTCTTCATTTCATTATCCTTCAAATTCATTTTGTATTTTTTCGTTCAGTTATGTTACTGTTTACCACTCAGTTTGCTCCTTAGCAAATAGACATATCTCAGTGGAGGCTGGCTCCACATCCTTCATTCAGATCAAAGAAAAGGAGGAATTAAAGTGCCAATTAAATGCTGAAACAGTCAGCTACCACCATCCACAGAAAGGTGTTGCTTGGAAATGTTAGAAGCTAAGCAGTGAGAGCAAAAATGCTAACTAGAAAGGCAAAGGCAAATATGAGATCCCAATGGCTTGAGTGCTGCAGCTGTGTGAGGGAAGCAGCAGGCCAACAGGCAGGCAGTGGGTGGTGTGTACAGCATCGACCTGGAAGAAAGCCAAAGAGTACATTTTTTATTGCCCAGGACAATTAAACAAAAGGCAAATCTGGGAATCTTAATATGTAGGATGTTCTCCCTGCTTGTTTCAAACAAGAAACAATTCCAGGAGAAAGGTGAGAGGATTAAACAAACAAATTTATTCCCAGGAAACATTGGAATAATACAGTAAGTTATATTTATTCTGGCAATCAATTGAAAAAGCTCCATGTACTGGCTAATTGCTCAGGCTGGAAGGGCTGGTGGTTTATACCATTTATTATCACTAGCAGTGAAGTCAGTGCAGTAACCATAGAACTGCCTACAGGAGTTTTTGTTTTGGGAGACATGACTAGTACAGTGCATTTAAGGCACCTTTCAATAGAATAGGTGGGAATGTATCACAAAAATATTTTTAAATATATGGAAAATATCTACTTGTTTTGAGGACATTCATTACTGTAAGTGAAAAATTGGACAGCATGTTTATATTATTTGTATTTGTAGTTAGCTTTATAGTTATATTTTATATTGATAATGATGTAATTTATAAATATTTTCTCTCATGCTTCCATAATTCTTTTATATATTTCATTAAAATCTTGTGAAATATTTTCTGAATCCACCTGTAACTAGTGTCTGCCAAACCTACTATTATCATCAGTATGAGAACTCTGGATTTGATTTAGCTCAAACTCTGCTTTCAGTCAGAAACCCTCTTTCACTTGCTTTAATCGATAGTTTGGAGAAGTTGACACATTCTGCTCTTTAACTCTACTTGCTTCCTTCTATTCTAAATTGTCTAGCTCAATATAACTGGAAAAAAAAACCAACCCCACGCCTGCCTGATGAGCTTCAAATTTGTTCTTGTTTGTGAATGTGATCATATTCTTAGTTTGAAAAATGAGACAATTTACCAAATACCTTGCTAATTTACTCTGGGGAATTTATTAACAAGGTATGATTTGGGTTTGAGCTGACCAAAGCATTATTCTCTACAACAGGTGCAAGCAG
Source organism: Pedionomus torquatus (assembly GCA_013398155.1). Classification (NCBI taxonomy): domain Eukaryota; kingdom Metazoa; phylum Chordata; class Aves; order Charadriiformes; family Pedionomidae; genus Pedionomus; species Pedionomus torquatus. Next base: position 145,187 of record VZRU01017557.1, on the reverse strand, counting down.
TTTACTAATTTCATGAGCTGTCCTGGGACTGGAAAACTTTTTGTCCAGAGCTGATTAATGTTTTTTCTGTGATCCTATCAGAAGTTCATGACTGGAATCTGTTGATACAATAAATGCTCTGCCTTTAGGGTAATTATGTGTGCATGCACTATTATCTTGAGATGTTTAATAGGAATTAAGTTCTCATCAACTTAAGAAATAATTATATGTAATGAGAGAAGAAGATACATTAAAGTAATTTGTATTCATTTTAATTTTGATTTTGATATAAAGAATTGGGAAAAATCATTGTGTTAGCTTCCAAATTCTTCTTTTTTTCAACAACACACTTGAATGGCAACCAATCTTTTTCTTTCAAGAAAAAACATTAGTGTATGTTACAGAAGTCTTTAGTTCCACCAGGAATAAACCTGATGGTGACTAGTTTATTCATATATCTTTACTGCTGTACCATGGTGGTTTGATACATAACACAACTCCTTCCATAGGAACAAAGTTATACAGTTGCTTCTAGCAAGCTTATATATGAACAGCCATTTCTACACATTTTCACAGAAAACTTCAGAAGTACATCAAATGTGCTTTAGTCATTTTTAAATAAATTACATTAGCAGACTTGTCTCTCAGTTCTTGGTTTATCCTTCCAAGAGCTAGCATTTTGAATCAGTAGATCAGCATGACATAAACTCTAAATTAATTTCTACAAAGCAGAGTCACAAGCACAATTCCAAGCCCAGTTTAGATGAAATGCACTAGCACCATTCAATGCAACCCTTCTCTCTCCTTCTTCCCCAGTGCCTGTCCTTTTCCTGTTACTATGACGAAAAGCCTAACCACATCTCCCTCTAAACTGACTATAATCTCATTTTCCCCTCTCTTTTCTGAAGGGGAATGAGGTCAGGCTAAGTTGAAAGGCAAGTAAAGAACTGTGGACCTCTTGCAGAGCATGCCCAGATGCTGCTTCTTGAGTATAGTACAGGCTGCAGGTCAACTACCTCTGCTCATCTCAGACACAGCAAGCCACTGAGAAAGGTGCACACTTTGACAAGGGAGACCCTGAAGCAATGTGGTATTCTTACAGTGAAAGAATTTTTTTTTTCCTCATATGTTTGCTTAGCACAAGGCATCTGAACCTAACATTTGGTCTTTAGAACTTGCCAAAATATTAAAACAGAATAGGTCTACTTACATTTTTTCAGGGAGACCTGAGTATACATTGTCCGTTCTTTGAACTGTTTCAGTGCAAGCCAGCTCTGAAAAGAAAATCATATGAGGCAAAGTGGAGAGTTCAGGATAAAAGCTCATTTTTTAGTAGTACATAGCTTGTGCATAGCAGTATGCAAATACAACCCTGCTTACACAAAAAAGTGTATATAACCAGACTTGAGTTCAAGTGTGCTTTAAAAGATTAATCCTCTTATTTTCATAATTATAACCTTTTAAATTTGTATATGTCATGGCAAATACCAACTTTTAAACCAGGAAGTTTATTTGCAAATAATGAAAATGAGAAAGAATTCAAAGTTTCAAGATGAGTTCGTAACTCAGTTAATGCATTCATCTAAGTTATATCTATTATCCTACTTTAGGATTTGGGCATGCCCAGGAACACTGTGGAATAATTAATAGAAAAACATTACTTACGGTTCCAAAGTCTTGATACTTATTCATTAAACATATAAGTCATTTTTCATAAACCTTACATAATATTTCTATAAAATATAGATGTATTTTTTACCATATTGCCATACTTAATATTATTTTTTGTGTCTCAGAATATCATCTTAAACTAGATTAAAATACTAATGGTTTTGATATGCTTCAAATGAAAAAAGATCAGAATCAATTCCTCAAAGTTTGCACAGTTTGAGAACCAATGAAGAAGATTTATAGTTTTCTTATTAATCTTGTGCAAGAATAATTAATAATAATGCATACTTTTATTTCTGAAAGCACTACATTTTCAAGAAAATGAATACATATAAGTTGATCTAGTTTTTTTTTTTTTTTTAATTTTATTTCTGCATCCCAAATGTAAGGGCAAAATTAAAAATTGCTACTAGCAGGAGGTTGTGTGATTTATTCCAGTATAACTTAACATCTGCAGTAATTGGGTCTGTATAATTACCTGTTGATTCTGATATAACCAGCAGATTATTTTAGACTGTGACCTCTAAGCAGTGATCTCTGTGTGCTCCATGCATCCTCAGAAAGTGATGGGCTGTCCTGTTCTTGCATTCAGGGTTACCTTGGCAACTGTTTGATAAGATGGTGCCATAATGTCTAAGCTATAGCATGGGTTTATAGACTACACAATTTCAAAAGATGGTTTTCCCCCCTAAGGCCTGTAGACTCAGTACAGATTTCTTCCTATCTTAAAAACAAATACACCAATTTAACTCACCAGCAATGCTATGGTTTTTATGATGCTACTTCCCACATGTGTATGCAGGCATAGATTCAGCTGTTCTGTATTCTACTAAATGCATCTACTAAATACAATTTTAATTTAAGTTTCTCAAATTTATGTGATCATACTTTCTACAGACAGATTTGTCCCTGTTCATCTTCATTCTAGATTCTGCACACCCCTAATGTTTAATGATGTGACAATTTTAACTAAATTGTCAGAAAGATAGGGAAGTCAAAAGTATTAATTTGTTCTACAGTAAAGTGGTAGAATACTATTATTAAATAACATCATATAATTTTATATTAATTCGATATATCGACATACAGAAGACCGATTTCAAAGAAACTGTTTTCTTACATGATTTCTGAAACTAGGCACCTAAAGAGAGACTGTATTATTGACAACAATGAGAGAAAGAATGGTCTGTGCACTCGAACAAAAGTGTATATGAAAGACAGATCATGGATCCTGAAACAATCAAAAATGCAATGAGAGAATGTACCCTGTTAGACACCAGATAATTCATTTTGAGATTTTTTTTCTTTGAGGTTTCTGTGATTGGTGATGGAGTTTCAAAACACACTGTGGCTATAACAGAGCAAAAGTCCATTGTCAGACACAGGAGAGAATCACACAAAAACCTCCCAGCTGTGCTGCTTCTGTTTTTACATCATCCTTATGGTTTCAAATACTTAAAAATTCAAAGAGGTTCAAACCTTGCAAAAAAATGGTCAGCCAGGAAAAATGACAGTGTTTGCCTGCTGACCCAGAGTAATCTTCAGAAATTACATCCAGCAGCTGTATCAGTGTGATCCGGCATAGCTGTTTCAGTTCTTCTCAGAGAAAATGGGATTATTCAGGGTGGGGGTGAGAGGATCCTTAGAAAGTAAGTCTTTATTGGAGAAAGTGAAATTTTACTTACTTTGCATAGGTAGTAAGATAAGTTATTGGTAGTGGATGCTTTTGTGAACTGTTTCTCCCAATAGCTGAACAGCCATATAATTTCTATGGTAAATTGACCATAGTATTTTAAAGTCTCTCCATTTAGTTAAGTCTTACAAGTTTTAGAACTTTTAAATACCACTTACATCATTTTTTTCTCCTACCTGATAAAAAGAAAAAAAAAAAGATACCTGATACCATTGTACTGTGGACATAAAAGCAGGTATCACAGTAATAAATTATGGTTTTTTTTCACTTGGGGTTTTTGAACATTCTCTTTAGCATTTAATTTCCCACTCTAAAACTATCTAATCCAATATACACTGAGGCCAGATTGCCGGGACTGAAAGCACTGGGTGATGTATTTAGGAGGCTGGACTGTGAAGATCCAACTGGAACAATTAAGAAGAGGTGAAGAAAGAGAAATAGCCTTTTTCTCTTCATTCATTTGTTGATTAGAAGACACTCCGATAACTCTGTGTTGCAGTGAAACTTACTGAACAGTAACATTAAAACCTCAGGTTGCTGTGTTCTGAGTTTCTACTCTTTAACTTCATATGAATGTGTTTTGTTTTTTTTTCTGTTCTCCATGTATCTTGATTCTTACATAGTTCTTCCTGATTTAAAGTCATAAAGGCTTGCCAGAATTGATTATTTTATTCTTGGAAATCGCCAAACATAAGGCAGTTATTTCTTATTTCTGATAGACTGTAAAGTAATATGCATTTTGCATGACAAAATGTGAGACAAAAAATATTGAACAAATTCTAGTAAGGCCTTTCATAGCCACTTGAACATATATACATTCATAAAGTCAAAATTAATTTAGGTCACAGAGCAGCTTGAATGGACATTATGTCTCAGATGGTATAGTTTTCCTTTTTCATTATTGTAATTCTATATGTGGTACTGTCAGTTTTTGTGGCAAATTAGTAAAATGTTCAGTGATCTTTCTCTCTTTGTTATTTTTGGTATGTTAATTATTTTTTTTTCCTTTTTATTATTGACATGGATAAGCTCATTTTCTGCTTCCTTTAATAAATAAAACTCCAGAGATGTATTTATTTCTTTATTTTAGTGCTTCAGTGATCATTTGACAAGTTGTAAAGTGGGAGTTGAGAACTGCTCAGGCTGACAAATCCTGCTATAAAATTAAATGTGTAAGAAATTTCAGTGTGTGGTTTGTAAACAGAGAAGGATGCTTGAGTACTTGAAATGGACTAAGTGAAGCCTCACCCACTCGGCTATATTAATATGTTGCAGTGCCCTAAGGAAGCATTCTTTTCTATATGCTGAAATAAAAGACTAGCTACTTTCAGGCCAAGGACTAGAAAAACTCAAGCTTAGATTAAAGATTTCAGTAGCCTGAACAAAAAACACATTAGAGATTGAATTTAATGTTTTGACCAGGGGTTATATTCTATGTAAGTTCAAAACTTTATGCAACATGCAGCTTGTCACACTCTGTTTCTCTGCAGGTGCTCCAAAACCAACACTGCTGTGGTTTTTGATTTCAGAGTTGGCTCAATGTGCAACAGGCTGTGTTGCATTGCCCAGATGCTTGCTACCTTTTGTTTCTGAGGTCTCCCAAGAAATATAAAGTTAGAAGAAAAATAGACTTCCAAGGCCAAAACNGAAAAAAAAAAAAAAAAAAAAATTGTGGATCCCTGCTGCCCATTCTTTCACAGGTAGTATCAGAATCTTAAGTTGTTTTGTTAACAGCTAGAGAAATTTTGACAGGCTCAATTTACCTAGCATTACACATGTAAGTTTGAATTCCTGACAGCATAAATATTAATAAAAAATAATAAAGAAGGTGAATGAACTTCTACAGTTCTTTCTAACCTTGTTCTTCTATGATTCTATGAATTTGTCAAAACCTGACAAATCTAAAATATCTAAAAGCCCCGGGGCTTTAATAGATCAAGAAAAAGTAGATATAAAATTCTTTAAGATCTGTTTAGATTAAGAGATTTGCTATAAATAAAAATAAAAGTAATTATCATTTACAGTTTCTAGTAAGCATACAAATTTCTGTATCTCTGCAGCAACCTCAACGGTCTTTGAGCATATGCATTCTACATAGAATCTCTCTTTCAACAATAAAGTCATCTACTGCTGTAAATTTCCTCTTGAAATATTTTGCAGTATTCTTTGTTACTATAACCAAAGGAAATCTGCATTCAAAACACTCTGAGTTGCTTCTTAGGGACTTGAAATTTTATCTGCCAAGGCCTACACAAACTACTCTGTTTTAATCATTCAGTTTACTCCCAGAGTCTTTTAACTAAACAATTATTCACCAGATGGAGTTGTAAAAGGAAACAAAGGTTAGTTTGAAAAAAGAAGATAACATATTTTATTAAATGATGGAAACTATTTTTAAATTAATTTCATAGTTTAAAAAAATCTGAAAGACACTTTACCTTTGTTAAATTAAGAACTATGTTGAAATTAAGCTATTATCTAGTAGTGACAATAAGTTACTTAAGGAGCAAACACGTTTTCTGTTAGCAAGTCTAGTGACATGTTCACTGACACTTGGCTACCATGCCTTTATTTCTTATACCTGAAACACCTTCAGAATTGCTTTCAATGTAGAACCCAGAGCTCCTTGCTTAATAGAGTCTGATGGAATAAACCTATATGTTAGTCCTTATGGAGCAAGATCTTATAGATACCAGAATAACACCTTTGAAAAGATAATTACTTACACATTAAAATAAGAGTTATTACTTGGGAAAGGAAGAATACGTTCCTGAAGTTTGGTGTATTTAGTCCAGAGTTCCCATGTATTCAAAATTATACTTCACCTTTACTGTAAAGGCAGATTTGTTCTGCATAACTTTTTGGACAGATCTCTTCCTTTCTCATGTAAGTCAACAGTCAGACAGGTTGTTCCTGGAAAACTTTAACATCTCATAATTTTCAAACTGACTTCAGTCTTTTTTGGATTTGTGCTCCCAAGTTTTCAATTGTAATCCTGAATCCTTGAGAATCTATAGTGCATCTGTAAAGCTTTTGGTCACACAGCAGACAGTCTGGCCAACTACCTAGTTCAGTAGATGGAAACTGAGATGCGTCATCACCCCATCTGTGCCACTAAGCTGGCAGAAATTCAAGGACTTTCAGAACTGTGCTCTTCAGATTTCTGTGAAATCCAAATTGGCAAAACATACTGTCATAGTAGAATGCTTTCAGTTTGCTAAAATCCCAACTCTAAATTACCTTCTTAATTTATTAATTTTTAATTTCTTATCCTTCCCTGTCAAAGTTCATCTAGTTGAATCAAGTTCTAGCTATGTGAAATGCACTATTATTTAGCTATCATGGCTATTCAGATGATTAAGGAGGAAAGATGACTTAGCTATTCTACACTTATCTTTGTGCAATTTTCCTAAAGTTGGATACAGATGCAGAAGTATGGAAAGAGAAAGCAGAGTATGCATGTAACTTGTTTCTTCCAGATGGAGAACTAGGAGGAATTCAGCTTGTGAGATCTGGAACCACAGTTCCTAATTCCTTTAGTGAATTAATAAATTTCAATTTGTGGATGGGCGAAAGCCAGAAACATGCTCTCTATATGACAGAAATTACTATGATTCCAATTCCTTTCAATGAGCGATCCTGAGACAGCTCATAGATGTTATACAGCCTGTAAGACCTAAGAATAAGTCTTTGCATTATTTGCCCACAAAATTTATTAATGATATAAATTGTATTCAGAGTATAAACCCAGAATAGTGTTGAATAAATTAATCAAGATCCAGATAGTTTTACTCACTTTAAGATTTAGGAAAACAGCATTCTTTAGATGTAACTATGTAATGGTATTACAAAATTAAAGGACTATATAGATATTTTCCTCTGACTCTCTAAATAAATCAAAAAAAATAGACACAAGAGAAAAAAATAATCTTGAGTTACAAATTTTTTATTGTAAATACTCTTCAGTGTCCATCATTTCTTGTAACCACTCTACAAATAGCAAGATACAGCTATCTGGTGGTTGATCCACTAGTGATTATTATACTTACAATCAAGTACATCCCCTCTGTTCTGTCCTTGACATTTTACTTCAGCTATCTTCTTTATTTACCTTGCTTTTGTATTTTTCAAGTTCTGGCAAAAAGCTGTGGAGTGTATTTTATTGTCATCATTTTATCAAGTGTTACCTGATATTTTGGCCTTTTAGAGTCAACTTCCTCATAGAAAGAAAAGTGGTAACATAGAGCTCTATTGAGCTTTTTTATTTATAAAGTATATGCCCTTGAGCAGCTCCACAGTAGGTCACAAAGGCACAGGAAACACCCTTCTTTCAGAAGTCTCAGCTCAAACGCCAAGAAAAAACAGAGTTCTGAAAATTATCCCTAATTAAAACTTCATGGAAGAGAGAAGTTTTTTCGTCCTTTTGCAAGAATGCACACTCACAAACTGTCACACAAGTAATTAATAGTGTTCCTTAAGCCAATGTACACTGCTTACATTACTATTTTTTTTTTAAATGTAAACTCACATATAAGATTTCCATCTGATAATTCTAGCAAGAAAAATATTTTTTTCTCAGAACACAGCTATATTTTTTTATGCCAGGAGCCTTTATGAGAGTACTTAATGACATAGCAGAAGTGCAGTCATTCTCTGAAGGCTATTTCCCTGGAGTAGTAACAGCTGACTACTCCTTCCCCAAAGCAAAATGGTCAAGATTCACTTCCCTGTCCATTTGTCATTACTTATGATCTCACTACCTTCCTAACAAACAACTAAGGATATATCAGTTGTTTTTCCATGCAGCACTCATGTTGGGCAGAGGGGTACAGCTCCAGAGATAATGAAAACTATGCCTGAGACTCACAGCCCAATTTAGTCCTGCTCAGAAATCCCATTCCAGAATCCACAGTGCCTCCCACATCCTAAATCAATGTCTGCATTCATCTTCTTTGGATTTGACTGCATATAGTATAACAAAGAGGGAAGGATGACAAGGTAGAAGGCAACAGTAAAAAAGATACTTTAGAATATACCATAAACACAGGAGAAGCTAAGACAATCGCAGTTGCCAGAAGTGTCAGGAAGCAGAAAGGTTTGAGCTAAAGGTGTTTTTCACAGGGATAAAGGGAATGTCTTTTCAGGTTTACTTGGGATCCATCTGGATCTTAAAGAGTCATATCTTTGACCTGCTTACATATTCACTAAAATAATAAGTCCCCACAACATATTTCTAACAGATAAGTAATTAAAAAGCATGCAGTAAAGGACTGAGAAAACAATGGACACATTGGAAGTACAGCTCATTATAAAAAGGTAAAAATCCAAACAATCCCATTTATGCAACAGGTATGCTAACAACTATTAATTGAATAAATCTTGTAGTCTTTTTGTTGAACTATATAGAAATGCTTGTGGTACGTGTTGCTGACATGAAACTTCAAGCATTTCATATGTAATAACAGCCAAATGGGATTAAAAAGGAACAGTTCAGCAGTGAGACAGCAATGATCAATACCTTACTGTTAAATACTGAAAACTTCTTTCCTGCAAGAAAGCAAGAGAAATAGTGTTCACTTTTCTCCGTCAGGGGCTCAAAATTACCAAATGTCCCCCGGGGCCACCTCTTCGATCATTCTTATCATACCCTTCATTTCACCTAATGTGAGAGGCTAGGGAAGGAAGAGATGCTACAAAAATAATGTCCAACTAAACAAGATCTAGTTAAAGTAAATTGAGGACATTCCAAGGTGAAATGTGTAATGATTAAAGCAGAAACTCTGGTTTCATTTTAGACACCACCATAGACTTAATGTGTAATCATGAGTGAATCATTCTGCTCATTGTGCTACTCCTTCAGCTTCTTTGTAACATTTTATTAAAGAAAATGTAATGTTACTTTCACAATGCTGAGATATTTGGACAATATTGTAAACAACAACCAAAAGGAGAGAGAATTGTATGCAATATGAATTAATACATTAATATAACATATTAATAATAAGATTTTATAAATATATATTTACACACACACATATACGTATCCTTTAATATAAGAGTCATGCAGAGAAATATTTAGTGTTTAATTCTAGAACTGGCCAAAATACCCTTATGATGTATGGTGCAAGAGCAATCCTCTGATTTGAACATATGATTAAAAATACTATCTTCCCAGGTGGTGTACAACAAAATTGATGAATCTTTCTTTGGACTAAAATCAGTGACAGTTTTGCCCCTCTCTCAGATGGAATCAAAGGGGTTTTTTTTCTGTACTTGATTACATGTACAAACATTGTAAAAATGTATGAGCTTATCCACAGTAATTTTATACGTCTTTTGATTTGTGTTAGTTGTTTTAATTTTGAAGATTCTGTCAAACCTCATAAACATGATTCTCCTCTCACTGTGAAGAGAATTTCAAAACACTCTTATGCCCTTCCCATAGTTTTGCTGAATTCAAAGTAGCAGATTAATTTCCTTATAACTAATAGCTATCAAGAATTTTTGCTGCTGTTGTTATTCAATTAAGCACAGCTGTTTTAGCAAGGGTTCTCAAGACATTTTTGCATATGATTTAACCAAAAGCTCTGATTAAGCAACTAAATAAATAAAAGTCTCAGGAGAGGGTACGGGTTCCTCAAGCTGCAAATGTCATTTATTAGCCTCCTTTTTTTGAGGCCTCTTCCTGTCATCTTTCAACCCTAGAGCTAGACTAAGTTAGTTGATCGTTGTCTTGCACATGACTTCCATGCTGGCAGCGTGGAAACTTCTAGCCACTGCAGTAGTAGTAAAACAAATAAATACTGCATAATGGTGCATAGGAATTACTTTGAAAGCTTACTAAAGGCAAAGGGCTTTCAGTCCAACCAGCCCAAGCTCAACTTGTAAATGGACATATGTATTCTATATTTTTCAAAAGACATTTTAAAACAAACAGATCTGAAATGAGCACAAATGTATAGGCTAGACACAAGATCAAGATATATATATA
>VZRU01017557.1:105503-128435 GCA_013398155.1 Pedionomus torquatus | reverse complement strand
AAAATAAAATAAAATAAAATAAAATAAAATAAAATAAAATAAAATAAAATAAAATAAAATAAAATAAAATAAAATAAAATAAAATAAAATAATAAAATAAAGACTTTAAAGAAAATACTGATACAGAATCTGGTGTATTTACATACTTTTGAAAAGGTAAAATACTTTTACTTTTGGAAACATATACACATATATTCTACATAACTAAAAAATTAATTAAAGAATTAATTTTCCTGTATTAGAATAATTCTGGGACAGTGCATGGTTTATTTCTGCTAACTCTGCTTTGCATACTTAGTACCTGGACATCTTCTGAAGAGAAAAAAATGTCTGCTGTTTCAAACAATGCTATAATTATCCCAGATGATGGGACACAGAAGAACAGCACAATCCTAATTCCTATCTGCAAGAGGAATTAACTTCTATTACGTTTTAGCTGGTGCGAGATTTATCATTGTCCTGGTTTCAGCCAAATTCACCAAAACCTGAGTGACAGATGTCCCCCCTCCCCCCTTTTGGTCAGAGAGGAGAGGAAGGAGTTAAAGAGATTCAAGAGTTTAGAACAAACTAAACTACTTTAATGAAAATATAAGTAATATAATAAAAAGGAAATTTAGGAAAAAGGGAGTATACAGTATATACAAAACCGTATCAAGCTCCCAGGATGACGACCACGTCACCAGCAGGCTTCAGGAAAAGTCCCAAACTGGACTCGGTGATCGACAGGAGCTGGATTCCAGATCTGGAGTCAGGAACGCTCGGATCAGGATCAAAGGCAGACGAACAGGCAGAGTCCTCCTTGGATGTCAGCCATCGAGAAAGGGGCGAGAAAGGGCGAAAAAAGGGAGTTGACCTGTTGATCCTTCAGCTTTTATACAGGGCATGATGCTGATGGGATGGAATACCCCTGTTGGTCCGTTCTGGGTCACCTGTCCTGTCTGCTCCTCCTTGAAGGTGGGACCCTCCAACGGGCAAATGCTGAAAATTATCTGACCTTGGTTCTTCCAGCAATAAGTCTAAACAAGGGCCGCTCTGCATACCATCCCTTGGTATAATCAGGTCTTATCACTGTGAGACGGAACAGCTCTGAACAATGTGCTGTTAATTTCAGAGTTTAGCTAGTTAGAAGAGGCCTAGCTAAGAAAGTAAAACTGTAAAACAGAAAATTGGTTCGTTTTACCTCAAACCAGGACAATCATGTATGGCACAGAATGCTATAAAATGATAACAAGAGGAGAAAAAAGAAGTAAAGCAGTTGCTTAATGTTGGAACTTTGTCCCTTTGAGAACACGTGGTCAATGACCAAAAGTGATTTATAGCACCTGGGATTAGCTGTGGTCATCTTGACTGTATTTGCTGAAGAGTGTATTAGTTAGAAGAAACTGATAATGTATGTTTGACTTTATGTTATCTGGCTGGTTTTGAAAAAAAAGGAAAAATACTGTATGTCTGGATTGAAATGCAGATCCCTGAGAATGAAATGCCCTAGCTTGCTATATCTGAAATTTCTGTGTTATCTTGAAATACTGGAGAAAATTCTGTTGTCATTTAAATTGCTTATTTGCAAAACAGTTTATTCAGAAATGACACCCTGAGGATAATAGCTGTTGCTAGAATTTATAATTTAGTCACTTACTGTAGGTTTTTAATTTTTAAGATTTGGCTCTTGGATATAGTTACAGTGCAAATAGCAGAGCTGTTGGAAAATATAGAGAAAACACTTGTTTTTTAACAGGAATCTGCTAAGAAAATCTATCAGATCTTCACCAGACCCATGATGAAACTCATAGTAAAACTGGAGATATGAGGACCAGAGCAACTACTGCAACAGTAATAAAAATCAGTTAGAACACTGATTTGGAAAGCAGGACATATATGTTCAATTTTTAAATTCCTTGGTTTATGTAAAATATGAACCGAACCTGGACCTGAATCTTCCACTTTCCAGCTGGAGTCTCCCAAGCAGAGGGTTGTCCATGTCTTGCTGATAAGATGCAAGTTTTCTCATTATTAATGTCAAGTGGAAACAAATGATGAAATATCAAGATTTTTCATAAAATCCATTTCTATTTTCAGGCCAGCTGCAATTTACCATGGATCTCTCTCTTATGGTGGACAATAAACCTATTTGCTCTTTGAGTGCCTGGTTGCTGCATGAATGTATTGGTCAAAAAGAAATGATAATAAGACACTTTTTATTGGAATACTGGCATTTAAATAAAACAGATCTATCAAGAGTATCTTTGAATTCAAAATAAAATGAAAGAAAGTCAATATACATGTTATCCAACTATTATACAATATGAATCATTAATAACCACTGAAATGTCAACATTACACACCTTGTTGTCTTTTCTTTGTCCTTAAAATATCCTTGGCTTCATTTGTTCAATTTATTCTACCATTTCGGTGGTAACAAGAGATTGTACAGGCATAAAGTGAATTTACAGGAAAGTAGAATAAGGACAAAATATACTGACTTCCAAGGAGTTGCAAGTAAACACAGAAGAAAATGAATGACACATCAAAGCATCAGCTTCAAAGAAACTCCCAAGTGACTCATTTCAGAATATATGTCACAGAAATTGTACAATAAGGTGTTTGAACTTTTCTATTCAAGTAAAATTATAAGAATCCTTATCAGGGCAAAAAAGTCCACTAAAATAAAAAAATAAAATTGCTATGTCTAAGGACAGCTAAAAATCCAAAGTCAATGTATTCCTAATATGTTTGATAAAAGGGTGACTAATGGAAGAAGTAATCTGGCTCCGGCTTTTTCAAGGGAAGCTGTTGTTAAGGCCAAGAACTGTGAATCTCCCCTCTACCCGCTCTTTGCTGTATAAATGTGCTAGACTCATTCTTGGGTTGGATGCAATTATTATGCTGTATCATTTAATATGCAATTAAAAAAAACCCGTAAACTTATTGACTGCCCATTTCAGTATATCAAAAAAAGTTACAGAAATACTATTCTAGAGGGTTTATGGAACAGGCTGTCCTCAACGTTGTAAAGGCTGCAGCAAACAACCAGGTCACTGGCCTGTGGTTCCACTAATGTAATGGGACACAAAATCTCTGGACTTGAAATGAGGAATTGATGGACATGACAGCCAAGAGTGTGAGCATCAGTCAAGAAGCATGCATAGTTCTGAGCAGATTATGGCATTTGATGGGTGGCTACAAGAGCCAAACCTCATGGATAATAGGGGGGAGCCACCACTAATATAAGGACAAGATTACTTAGGTCAAAGTATCAAAAATGCCAAATTTGTGTATAGGCTTGGTAAAATAGGAACAGCTGTTTATCTAGGAGATCTAGGTGCAAATGTGACAAAAAGGAGGGTCAAGTGACAGGGAAAAGGATAGCAAAATGTGAAAATCCTACGACTGGGCTAACACAGGCATTCCTATCAAGCAGCCTTGCACTTGCTCAGTGCTGCTGGAGCAGGGCAATAATTCAGATCTGTTGCCCTGGCTGTATAGTAAAAGTTGGTGTGCTTCTGGGGTAGAAGCAGGGTGGGGTAGAAGCTGTCCCTGTATAAAGGAACATCAGATGGATAGATCAAGTATGCTAGTACCACCAAGCTAGTGTTCATTCCAGACCTGATAGTATTCATAACACACAATACTTAGTATCTGGGTATCACAACAAAACATTGCTAAACTCTGAAGCATGAAGTTTTCAGATCCCTTTCAGAAATGTGCCATTTAATTATGATAGTTCCTGTGTTCTTGAGATAGTTTTGATAAGTAATTTTCTAAAGCTTTTTTTTATGTTAATTTAATTATGGCCAAGCTTAGATAACTTTGGAATATGACATTAAACAGATTTCTTCATAGAATATCAATGAATTAAGGAGAGAGGATGCTAGTTTTACTTGGATTGGAAAAGTCTCATCAATACTATTAAAATTTGTTACTAGGGAAATTATCTTGGTTTGGGTGAGAAAGAAATAATGTGAGACAGACAAAGTTGTGTCATAATTTCTTAAATTCAGAATAAACAATTCTTCTTGGTCAAAGACATTAATCAAGACAGGTGGACTGGAATATTTTCTTTTATATATATTTTTATTTTTTTTTTTTAAATAAAAGATGTAAAAGTTTATCGGGAAAATGTATCTCTTACAGTAAAATACTTCAAACCGGAATGGTAAATAAACATCTCAGAAGATCTATTAAGCTTAAAAAGGGTATAAATATAAAATAAACACACAAACAAATAAATAAAAAAGCTGGTTTTAATAGTCAGTAACAGTTCCCAAAGGACAATCTGGATTCGGTGTTGTAAAGGATTTAAAAACAAATAGAAGCGGTTTCTTCAACCATATAAATTAAATATAAATGAATAAAAACATGAGGGGAGAAAGAATTTTTTTTCGGGGGAAATACTAAAACCATTCTAACAATTGCAATTATATTTATTTCATTCCCTATTTTTTTTCTGACGGTGATGTTTATATTGGTCGTATAGAAAAGATAGAAACTAATGCACAGAAATAGAGGCTCATACTGGAAAAGAAGTTGTAAAAGGGTGAGATGTTTATATTGAAAGAACAAGACAATCAAAACCAAGAGTATTTGCTCTGCAAACAGAGTAATTGTGAAACTCATAGGAATATCTTAAGACTGGTGGCATTTAATATTTCCTTAATGACCTTTATAAAACAAGTTGGAATGTGCTTATGAAATCAGATAAATTGTAAGATACAATCAATGCAGAGGATGAGCAGTATTTCGTGCTGAACATTTAGATAACCTTGAAGACAGAAAAATGGAAATGAAGTAAAACTTAACAGTATAAAATGTAAACTTATCAGTATAACATGTAAAGGTTGGACAGTAGTGGGTCTCTGTAGTAGTTTATCCCAGCACAGATAGTGATGAGCCAAAAGCTTGTCTCTTGCCTAGTTTCTGAAGCAGAGCAAGGCCCATTTCTAGGCTTTACCTACAGCTGTGTAGGACTGAGCTATGGGATCTAAGAAATCAGCCTATTGCTATGCTAAGCTCTTGGACTCAAGAATTTTTCACTTCAGTGAGTACTATTGGTTTAATTACAAGCAATCCTTTCTTTGGGTTTAAGTTTCTCACCCTATGATTAAATTAAATGTTGTCATGTTCCTGACACAAAAGAACATTTTACTATTTCCCGTCTGATTTCTAAAGCTAATGATTCCAATCTTTCCATATCAAAGCTTTTTCAGCTTTATCATTTTGATCATTTTTATTAATTCCTAAATATCCACGTTATCCTCCAACTTTGATATAATTATCAAACAAATGAGAAAACCTGAATCACCTTTTATTAGCTCAAGTTTATATTCATTTCCATAATGTCCCGGCAAACTTTTATTCCTCTACATGATGGAAAGTCTGGGTATTACAGGTCTGAAAAAAAAACCAACCACAAAACATATAAAACTTTTTGTTCCATAGAGTTGCTATGTTGTGACATGATTAGTAAAAAAAATAAATTGAGAAATAATTTGATTGTGATCATTTTTTTACTTGTCATTTGACTGTAATCATGCTGAATAAGGTGTCAAGTAGTTTCATACCTAATCATAGCATAAAACAAATCAATCTAAAAGTAATGAACTAAATAAATACACAATTTGGGTCAGATTCATTGTGACCAAAGGAAGCAATCGTGTATGCATTTTTCAGCATTTGTTTCCAATCTTGGCATCTGCTACAAAGACTTGTAAAACCAGTTGTTTCAGAACCTAGTTGTCTCCTTTCTTTAAGAATCATTCATTTAAATTATTGTTGAAAATACAATTAACAGTACATGATCAACACTTTACATTCTCATCATCACTGCCTGCCAACTAGTGTATAGAAATTTTTTCTATACTAGTTTTTTCTAGTATAGAAAAAAACCCATTTTTTCTGCACCGGCAGGTATGAAGACCAGTCACATTTTTATTGTCTCCTGGCAACTCTTACAAACCAAGTAACAATGGAACATTTAAAAGTATTGTCTTCATAAGCACCATGAAATTCAGAACCTCTCTTGAAAGTAAAGTTACCACAATTTTGTCCTTCTAGGACATACCTATTCCATGTTATTATAACTCACCCTGATGTGATGGCTTGATTTTGGCTGGCTGCCTGACACCCATCCAGCTGCTCTGTCAACCACGTCCCTTAACAGGACTGTGCAACAAACTGAAACAAAGAGATAAAGACAGGCAAATCACCTACCAATACTGTCAACACTGACTCAACTTGGTGAAAATTAATTTAATTTATTGCTGACTAAAATATATCCATATAGTGAGAAACAAGGACAGAAAAAATAGACTCCCTCCACTCCTCATCTTCCCAGGCTCAAATTCATCCCCTCATTCCTGACTCCTCTGCCACCCTTGTGCCCCCACAGGGCCATGGGCAATGGGGAGTTGTGATCAGTCCATAAGAGCTCGCCTCTCCTGATCTTCCTCCTCTCACTTCTCCAGCATGGTTTCTCTCCACATCGTGCTCCAGCATGGTGTTTCCAGGGGCAATCCCTGCTGCAGCACCTGAAGCACCTTTTCCCCTCTTTCTTCTCTCACCTTGGTGTCTGCATGGCTGTTTCTCTCACATCTTTTCCTCTCTCCTCTAACAGCTCCATGGCATTTTTTACCCTATCTGACATGCTTTCTCAGAGGCCACCATCCTGGCTGAGAGGCTCAGCCATGCCCTGTGGTGGGTTGGTTGGAGATGGCTGGAACTGACTGTGCTTGGTCAGGGCAGTCCTGAGAGGCCTCTCCTCACAGCAGTGAGTGACCCTGCAGGCCAGGACTGCTAGCATCTGCATCCCATACACTTGAAATGGCACTTTTAAAAGTGGAAGTTCACTTGGTAAAATTGCTACTTGGGTTTACACCATTAAGGAAACTGTGGCTTCCTTAATCTTAATAAGAATAGATTATATTTCAGTCCTTTTCTATAACCATTCATTTACACTTAAGGATTTCTAAGAAGTTAAGGATTTCTAGGGAGTTCTTTCATCTCCTGTGACAAACCTTTACATTCCAGGCATCCATCTTCACTTTCAAGACATCTTTTGAAATATTCAGGTCTTAGTTTTTCATGCTTCCTTAAATACAGTTCAATACTGAAAATGAATGTGAAAACAGAAGTCAATGACGAAAAATTGTTCTACACAGTGACACCTTTGCCACAGTTCTGTTAGAGAAGGAAAAAGAAAAAGAAAAAAATTCTGAAAGTTAGGGGCCTGGTAAGTACTGGGGTACATCATACACAGACACACGTATACAAACACACACAGAGATATGCATGTTCTCGTTTTTCATGACGTTCCATGCCGGTGACTATTAAACATGCACAGGCAGTGAGTGACATCAGTCAGTCCACCCTTACGAGGAGTAGTTGGACTGAAACCTGAATATCAGTTCATACCTCATCTCATTTAATGACAGGATACTGTGCAATTAGGTGTTACTGAAGGAAGGACTATTTAGGTCCTAGAGAACAGCTGTCTACAGGCTGAGTAAGCATTGTCAAAAGTGACGTTAATTGTCATCATGTCTAGTATTCCTAGCAGAAAGTCAAGGACAAAGCAGATGCTGAACAGATGCTGAATTATTTTTGTCACTAACAGAGTCTGAGTGAACATACCTGCAAAAATCTTGTATTTCAGCAATTCAAGGATAAAAACCTTAGAAAATCAATCTGTTTGATATCTTCAACTTGCAGCAAAGTCTCTTCCTATACTCCATCAATTGCATCATAACAGCTTTATAAGCCTTTCTTGAATCTGACAGGTTTTCCAGACCCTGTAATTTCAGGTCTGTGTGTCTCACTTTGATTATACACATAGATAGATATACATATATATTAATGATATTAGTGGTACCCTGTTTCCCCTGTATCTGTCACCTGTGCCCATCCCCCAGACATCATACAACAACCTTAATCTTGATAATAGTTCTTAGAAGACACCTCTTTACAGCAATAACATTTGAAATCCCTGGTGGTGTAGATGAGCACTTAGAACTTCCCCATATAAAACTCATGTAACTTGTCCTATGCTTACAGAAAGAAATTGTAATAATTTAGTTAAATCAATTCTTAAATTGATTTAAACTAGTGAAATCCCTTGTGTGGATGCTCTTAAATTGGCTTACGGGTGGCTAATACTGATGTATCTCCTTTATTTTGATCTAGAATTTAATTCTACTAAATTGGCTCAAATTCGTTATATACACTGGAGCCTGAAGTTTAGCAGTCCAAATTGAATTTCATGCTGCAGGGTCAGTGGACCTCAATGAAGTTAGGACCTATAATGACACAGCAATTTTAGAAATTACATCTGAGGGCCCACGAACCAACAACTGCAAAAAAACCCAGAAGTTTTTAATAAATGTTAATAACTAGACATTATTATGAAGCTTTTACATAGGGGACACATTTTTTAAAAAAATTAAGCAAACAAGGCTGGTGATAGAGTAACAAGTTTTAGGAAAATTATTACAAAAATGAAAGATATGTCATGCATTTTTGCTGCTTTACTTTCATTTCCAGTGTAAATCTGCTTGCTGACTATTGTTAGGCCCATCAGGTTTCACACAATACTGAGTATGAAGACATGCAAGACCATGTGTCAAAAATGGCTCCAGTTCAGGACAATTTCTAGTCTCCATTATGTACAAGGCAAAGGTGCCTGTGCCTGTCTTGGGTGCAGAATCAGGAAAATTACAGGTGAGAGAAAAAAAAACAAAAAACAAACAAACAAACAAACAAAACAAAACAAAACAAAACAAAAAAAAAAACAACCAAAATTTGCAAATTCCCTTTTCTCAGAGCCAAAGACAATTTCTTTTTTTCAATACATAGGAATCAGTAGTCTTTCTATGCTTTTACTGTTCATTCCACTGCTTTGACACTGTTATTACATTCAATCAAATCTGTGCATACATACAACCTGCATTCAACATTTCTTCAGTAATTCAGGCTAGCATTAGAACACGATGAAATACCCTGAGTGACAGAGGGGATAAGAAGAAAACATGGTGAAATAATAAACAAATAGCCTGAAATGTGTCTATTATTTCAAATAGTAGAGCTCCTTCCCTTTATCATTTTCATGTTGACAAAATTTGCCAGTTACTCCTCAGTAAACACTGATAAATTTGCAGCTGCACAAATGCTGCTTCTTTCTCTGATTTTGGCATCAGTGTGCTATTGCTAGATTTGGATCAAGACAAAAGACACAAACCCTCTCTTACCTGGCACAGGCTACTTTGCTTACAGACCCAGCAGCTTTGATTCATTCTTCTGTGTCAATGGAATTTAAAGTATAAAAAAATTATTTTCTTGCTGGGTACTTTGAAAAGCCCATGTAAATCAAGGTGCCTTTTGAATGCAGAGAGATACGGTCCCAAACAATGGCAGTTGCTATGGGAGCAGAGCACAGTGCTTTACGCAGACATGCAGAAAGAGGAATGGAGTGTTCTTCTAGTAGGCAACTCCAGTACGGATTGGTCTAGGCACTGGCTGGCTCTAAGCACAATCTTAACTCCCCTGAATACACTGTGGTAAATTACATTTATACATCAGAGGACACAAAAGTTTATATTTAACTAAGTTCTATTTATTTACTTATAAAAAGGATTGATGGTCACCAGGAGGCTCATAAACACTGATTTTCATAGTCCTCACTTGGAATTAATATGTGTCCTTGATATAGGAAATTATCTGGAGTTGATATAAATGGCTGGCTGAAATGATTCCATGTATATTTAGCAGATTTGTATAATCTTGTGGGGGAGCAAGACAAAAATTCCAGCTTTCCTGAATGATTGCAACAACAATTTTATTAAAAAATAATGCGGGCATACATGAATGCAGTAATGAGAGTGTCAACTCTGTTTAAAATTCTAAGGACAAAAGGAGGTATTTGCAGACCAAGGAATCAGACAGCCCAAGAAAGATCCAATAGTATTATATGTCCTTCAGCAAAACATAAAAGGTCTGTAATTACTTTCATTACTAGCAAGGTAGTTTTTAACATGTATGTGTTTCTTTCCAGCATGGCTGAAGCAGACTGAGGTTTCTTTGACTAGGAATATATGTATTTCTAATAGATTTGGCAAGGGTTTGGGCTCTTATTTGACTAAACAGTATCTTAGAACTGTATTAATTCAGTGGGGCAGAAAACCTTAAAAAGCCTGACAGCTGGCTTAATCTGTGTTCATTTCTTTCAATCATGTTATTACCATGAAGGTATCTTTCAAAGTGGTCATATCCCTCATCCACATTAATCAGGTATAGCAACCTGGCAGCACACTTAACTGGCTTTGTTATATATTTTTCCTTTCCATATTCCTATTTACATCCTTCAGTGAAAATACTTGATTTAGTTCCTATTAATCTGCCCTTAGAGTTTGCCAAAACACAAACACTCAACTGTTCCCTCTTCAGTTCTCCCACTTTTCATGCTGATGTTTGTTTGCATGTTGGAATTTTTTTGTTGTTTCTTTAATGCCACAACATGAATACAGGTGTTGCATAATTTTCTCTGGACTTTTAAACTTATGCAAATTTGCTTTAAAGGTAAATCTCATTCAGCAACTGTACAGTGAGCATTTTCTTCTTGCCCCAGCATATTGGCATATGCTGACATTGTCTGGAGATGCCTGATCCCATGAAGAATGCTTCTGAAGGGCCATGAAATATTTGTATGAAAAATATGGACAAACAACTGCAGGCAAATGACATAAGACATTGTTACTTACCAGTTTTAAGCTTTAGCTGAGGCTACTTGCTGCATGTTGGGACATCAGACAGTGTGTTCACAACCACTTAGCCGGAATGGTGTAACTCATTAGACCAGTAACAACTCCTTAGCCTTACAGTACATGAAGTACACAAGTCAATGTTATGTAGTTAACATGTCAGCATAAGTTTATTAATTAATATACGAGTTCACAAAGTTTCTATAAATGTGTGTTCAACTGTAAGACAGTCAAAACTTTTTTTTTTCCTTCATTTTACATTTAGCTACTAACTCTGAAGCTATTCAGGCTATGTAGAAATACTTCATTCCACAATTTCTCTGTACTACATATCAATTTTAAGCACTATATTTTTATTTTTCTTTAAATGTCTGGATCCCAGAGTGAATACTGCTAGAATAATAAATAGGAAATTTGACACCGTACCGTAGTTTACTTTCAGCTTCTACCAATATTCTTGAAATAGTGACAAAAAATAACATCTATGTTTATGATTTTTTCTAACTCTCCTGTCACTCAGTGACAGGCTGAAGTGATGTTTTTAGGCAAAGCAGTCACTTTGAGCCTAACAGAATTTGCTACACAAATTTTACTACACAATAGTGATTCAGTATCAATAAAGATTGGGGAAACTCCTCTGATGCTATCTTGACAAAATTTAAGATAATATTAGACCTAGAATTAACCAGCCAATAAGCCAATGAACTAGTGAAGTGATTATGTTATTTACATTTACAGAAACTATTAGTCTTCAACTAGCAGACTGAGGTAATCGATATTTCAGTCAGATCTGGTTAACAATTTACAAAAGGGAAAATGCTTTTTTTTTTGTTTCCAGACAAGTGGTCTGCTTCCAGCAAGTGGTGTTGGTGATTAGAGATAAAATATTTCTCTCTTCCCCCAGTAGATCTCTACTGGATGATGCACTTTCCCTGACAAAAACTTCCTTAATTTAGGCAGTAGTTTCACACACAAATTAAACTGTAACAAGCCAATTTAACCACCACCATAGAATGCAGTCCTTCTTTAACCCTCAGCCTTGAGTATTTATCCTAATTTTTGTCAGCCCTTCCTTTGTTCTAGCACCATGAACTCCACAGTCATGCAGTGAACTAGAACAAAGAAATAATCTAATCTAACATTATTCTGTTGTTTTGTTTTGTGTTGTTGTTTTTTTTTCCCTGAAATGAATGACAGAAAATATGGATATGTTAATTTGTACAAAATCCTCAAATCAAGTCTAAAAAAGTATTGACAGAAATAGTCATCTATTACATTTTTAAGGTATGACAATTATATGTAATAAGAAAACAAGTGAAGGTAAGAAAATCAAGGCTAAACTGGTGGCATCAAAGCTGCAGAGTATTCTTTAACGTGAAGATTTTTAAAAAAATTATTAAAATTATATTTTTCACAATTCGCATGTATTATATGCATGTGTAGCATATAATTTAAATTTATTTATATTTAATATTTTATTAACTTATTTCCCAATTTTTGCTTCAAATGCTCTTCTTAAAATAATATTTAAAAGGCATGGGCAAAAAAATCTCTTTCATTCATTCATTTCATTCATGATGAGCTGTTTTTTAATACCCTTTTCAGTCTTCTGACCTTTGCAGACACACAGACATTTAACTGCTATGCTTATGATGCAGGAAAAAACAATCAAATTTTGAGCATTAGCAAACTCCAAGATTTTCAAACTTTGTTATTGTAGTTTTCCCAAATACAATGTACAAATTCTTGAGCACAACATGAAATAGGTCACCCAATGTGACTAGTGAAAAAATAGATTCCCTATGGCATCTAGCACCTCCACTCCATAAAGTGTAATTTTACTATTTATCATGTAAAGGAATTGTGAAAGTTTGTATTATATAAAGAAATCATAAAGAAATAGTAAAAGTAAAGATTCATGGTTTTATTTATTACAAGTGGTTTACTTTCAAGTTACGTTCAGCTTTGAAATTCTAATTTTTAAAATGCAGGAGATAAATTTTATCAGTAACAAGTAGGCTAATCCCTTGTCTCAACAGAATAATTAAAATTCAAGTCTACCACTAAGGTCCAATTATTATCCAGATTCTGTGATACAACAACTCTACTGTAAAATGAAGATCTCTGCCCCACTGTATTTTATAGACATGTGAAACTCTAGAGATATTTTTTCACAGTTCCCAAATTGAATTCAATAGAAGTTTAGTGATGCAAATAATATAAAACTAGATTAAACAATTTGAGTATTTTAGCAAGCATCTTTAATGTTCTTTTACAATGGCAGTAAGTGTAATACTGTACAGTATGAAAAAATAACAAGATTCAGATAAGCAAACTAGGCTTTAGATTAAAATGTTGACCATAGTAAAAGTTACATTTTTGTAGATGAAGCCTCAATACATTTAGATTAGAAAGACACTTACTGGGTTATGACAATGCTGAATCAAGTAGATGACCAACATTAGAATAAGATTATCAAGGTTATTTAAGAGCTTTTATAAAATAATTGCCTGGGTGTGCTTAATTTCAGAAGTGTCCTAATATAATTCCTAGTGGGAATGCAGCTAGGTCACTTTTTTTTGCATTAAAAATTCAACATGTTCCTTTTTCTAAAAGTGATGCCATCATAAAATCAGTATGAGTAGTACTATTGTACAGCTTGTGCTGTCAAGAAATCAGTGATGTGTAAATCCAATACTAACTTTAATAGACAAAATAGAGAAAACAATTTTGTTATATCACGTGGATTCATATCTTCAGCATATTTGTGGGATAGATTTATGTAACAACTGCTTTAAATGATATTTTTTTTTTCTCTTTCCTAATTGCAAATGGTAACTTTATTGTTTCCTAAATTTCTCTTCACTTGCCTTTCTTTTAAATATGTGAACAGTTAAAAGGTCTTGAGAATATATGAATATGAATAAATGACTGTGTATTATCTTTAGGAAACGGTGAAGACTTAGGGAAATAGTCAGGTGGGTGCACTTAGGAAGGAACAGGCGAAGACCTAATAACAATGATAAGAGCTAAACTGCTGATTCCTCTTGCAGAAAACCAAAAATCAATTTACTTTCCTGCTTTCAATTTCAAGTCACATATAATACTATGGTAGTATTTCTATAGAACAATCTCTTCCTGAAATCTGCAATAGATATAAATGTTATATTCAATATCAGAATTCTATGAGATTTCAAGTATGTCCTACACAGAATTAAGTTCTCTTTCAACAAGGCATTTGTGCATGTGCTCAGTCTTGAGCTTTTGTGTTAAAGAAGATCCCTTAGCCGAGAACTAGTATGAATTGTTAAATGGGATGAACTTGGAATGCTTAATGCATTTGCTGACAAAATTATTGTCTTTGAAAACATATGACTACTTTCCAATTTCAGAGAGTTTCAGCCAATCCTAATATATGGGAACTCATATAAACTATTTATGTTCAGGCACATTCTTAAATTTCAAAAGATTAAATTCCATTTTCTATTTTGGCATGTAAAAATAATATATAGGAGAGTTATTTAAAAACAAAACAAAACAAAACAACAACAACAAAAAAAGCCCCAAACAAACAAACAAACAAAAATCCTAGAAAAATAAGTCCTGACAACTACCAAACACACCTGGTTTTAACACATAGGTTTTAGCACATTCAGAGATGAAGTCAAACTTTTCTGCAGAATACTGGCCAGCTAAGCCTAACCACATCTAAGGTTCCACTAAACTAAGGTTCTGCTGTTTGTAGTTGTTCAGCAGAATAATGACCTCATATCACCAGTGTAAGTAATGATGCCAGCCAATATAGTCCTTGGCTGACTCCAGATCTATCCAGACACTGAAAGATTCAGTAGTCCAGTGAAAAGAGAATTCATGTGTTTATCGTAGACTGCAGGAGATAAAAAGTGAATAGGATGTCAAACAGAAGCAGGGGAAAACAGAAAGATAAAAGAAAATATCAGGGTCACCTCATCTCAAAATACAGATCAAAAAGTCATCAGTCCAAAACATGAAAATATAAATTACCACAAGTACTGAATTTTTTCTTTTAGTCCATCTTCCCCCAGAAATGTTTAATTTGGTCTCTATATGTGGAAGCACATCTAATTTCTTTAAATGTTTTCCTGTAATTGTCCTGTATGTAAAAAACATAAGAATCCAGAAGTATAACTATACTTTTTCCCACATCTAGAAGAAAAAATGTTTCTCAATCAGGCATATCTTTGTTTCCTAGTGTTCTACATTTGGTTTACTTTTAACATGCAATGAAACTTTTGATTTCTTAGACAGCAGTTCAGGCCAATTTTACTTCTGCTACAGGAAGAAGCATCTTTTACTGATGTACTTTAAAATTACTCTCTTCAGGGTTGAGAAAGATTGTAAACATACAGGCACTCTGGAATTTCCTATCTCAAGTATCAGTTGCAGCAGCAGTGATATCTTCACAATTTTTTCCTTTGCCTGTATATTTATGAATTTGGATAGTCTTTAAGTAAATATTAGTATCTATAAACATTGTCACATGGTGTATTATTATTTTGGATCACCATCCAACTGCTTTTGACCTTTGTTTACTGGATTTACTTTTTTTTTTGGATTTGTGAATCCAAAATTCAAAGGCAATTCACGTATTTTTTTTATACTATTACAATGCTAATGAAAGTCCAGGTGCTTCAGATTTTGTCAGACAATCATTTGCTGGTAGTCAATAGTTAGCAGTTATACAACTGACCAGTATATGATTGCTTGTGACCGATGGTATTTATGTCAGGAATTTCTAATTTCTAATTCCACTCCTTAAAAGCTTGAAGCAAGTTAGATTCTCTCTACCCTTGAATTACAACTACATTAATACAACTGCCTCTTTTAAAGAAGAAAATAGTAAAAGCAAATGTGGCTGGTAGCCTTTCAAGCCTGAATCAGACACTGGAAGAAATGACATATTGCACCAAAAAAACACATTACAAATGACATGATCAAAAATTAATGGTTTTTGGAGAAAAGCTTATTTCCTTTGGATTGTGCCTTTGTTATGTTTTCTTATCATGGATGCATTAAAAATAAAGCCACCTGGATCTTCACAACAAAGCACCTGTGTCAAGACTTGAGAAAAATCTGTTTGTAGTGAGTCTCTAGAGTTAGACATTGTATAAAAAGAGGTCACTGTAAACTGACATGACAAACCATGCACCTGTCTATCCCATCACATTTTGGCTTCTCCTAAATAACAAATAAAATCTCTAAAGGTTTCCAATTCTTCCTCTTCTCTTAGCTCAGAAGAAAAGACGAGAATTATTTGCTGCCATTTAGGTAAAGGTGACAGAGCAAACACTTTATTGTTGTTTTTCAGACAAAGGATGACAGACAGCAAAGGAATCTTTCTGCTCATGTGGTGATTAAAAAAAAAAAAAAAAAAGAATACTGTAGATGAGAAATTCTAGCTTTCTTTCTAAATAAATCAATACCATGAAATGTATTAATGTGATCTAAAAGAATGGAAGTAAAAGCTTGCTTTTTCTTTTGACATTTGTGGGCAATGTATTATCTCTTTAGCTGATGGTACTTGGAAAAAAATATTAAGTCTATTCCTCCAGATAAAAGTCCTTCCTTTCCCAGGATGACAATGTTCTAGCACTTTATATATACATACACACAGACAAATATATACACATACACAGATATAAAAATCCCTCTTTAGAAAATAGCTTGTGAAAATTTCTATAATGATTGTAGTCCTCAATACTGCAACAAGTTCTGGATTCTGACTAAGTGTACTTACTTACCTAAACCTTAACCTCTGCTATGAGCTCTCTGCAATAAAGCCAACAATTGTCAACAGTGAGCAGCACAACATCATTATTGCTATAACTGCATGTTGTGACATTAGGAATTTTCTACAGTATCAAAGAGACAGTCCAACCTCACTAGATGTTCATCTTAAAGACTGTGAATGCTAATTATTCTGCTTTTATTGCACTACTCCAATAAGACCATTTCAGAAACATAATTCACCCATTCTGGAGCACTTGTAGACATCATTAAATGAAAATTTGGGAGTGGGGTGGGAAGAATGGGGTTGTATAAATATTTTCCCAATCTCAGAGAGTTTGCTCAAGGGAGATTTTCTTTTAAATGAATAGCAAAAGACTTGACCTAAACTGTTCTACGCTGAAAATTTTTCATACATGAGCTGATTTCAGAGCTTAAGATTCCTCTTGTTTTATTGGAACAAGGAAAGCATAATGTCTAGGCAACTAATGTACTGAAAAAGTGTCAAGACTCTCTGTACAACTGTCAGCACTGTTTCTTCTAATGGAGAAAGGTTATACATCTCTAGAGAAGAATAAGGATTAGGATTTAACTGAATCAAAAATGAAGGAAAAAAACACGACAAAGAAATTATAAATTACAATCTTAGGAGAAAAAGCCTCAGTAAAATCCAGATTAAAAGGTATTAAACTACTTTTGAAGGAGTAAATATTAATATTCTAACCTCTTTTTTTTTTTTTTTCTGTTTTTCCCACTAAATATAGCTATAGTTTATACTTATGGGGAACAAAAAAAAAGCAGCATGTTATGCGAGCTTCCAGTATAGAGAGTGTGTGTGTGGCATTATTCTGAGTTAAAATTTGGATTCATCTGGAGAACATTTGGAGAATACACTGGGAATAGAAAATTTGTTTGTTTCAAGAATCTGCAACATCCCCAGCAGTTTGTAGTAAAAAATTTGCAATAAAATTTGCATTAATACATAAATAAAAAATGAAAACATTGAGAGAAATTTACTGTGAATTAAAAAATTACTTTTAAACTAAAGAATAAAGTGGTTTTTTTGGAGGCCATATCCATAGAATCACAGAATGGTTTGGCTAGGAAGGGACTTTAAATATCACTTAGCTACATGCACATGTAAGGGCAAAAAATCATCTTTTGGCAGCACACAGATTAGATATCACTGAATCATTTTTCATTTGCACCATAACAGCATCCAGCCATGATGTGGGAATCTACCAAGGAATTAGTCAAATGGAGAATTTTGGATTTTAACTAGCAAGATGTTGTCATGTTTTTCACCTGTTACACTGCTTACCAAGAGAAAGAAAAAAAAAAAAAAAGAAAAAGAAAAAGTATTTCAAGCCTCTCTGCTTTCTCCAGAGTAATCTGCCCCTGTAGTAGCAACACCATGCCTAGGTCAAGACCACCCTGAAGAGTGTAAAGACTCAGCATATGTTGAGGAGATTTTTAGCTGTTACCCTGAGGTCTTTAGATGTGCAGCCAAAAAAAAAAGTGTGTTTCAATTACATTAAGGCTGTCACAAGTTTACATAGGGCCACACTGCTAATAGAAAACTAAGTCTAAAACATGTTTCTTCAATCATTGCTATAATGCTGACACTCATATCACGACAAAGCCAACTCACTATGATCATCAAGGAGCTTTTAATTTTTTTTCATAACCATTTATGTGGGCACAGACATTCTATATGCCAGGAACATGTTCTTTAGGTATGAGATAAATGCTTTTAACACATTGAACTTAGAAGTCACACTAAATAACTTCTCCAGGTAATTTATTTCTCCAGACTTCCCCAGCTCTTGATTTTGTCAGGATCAAAATCCTGAGCACAAAAATACGACACAATGCTGTTGGCTAGTTTAGAAAAATAAAAAGAAAGACTTCATTATGCTGCTGCTTACTGTCTTAACTCAACACTGCTTCTGAGGAGGCATTGCAAATTTATGTAGCAGATTTTTGTCCAAAACATCTATGCTAGCTGAATAGTGTGAAAGAATAGATCTAACTTGAGATATTGCTTTCCTTCCTACATTGAAGATTAATGCCTCCAAAAAGATGAAAGCAGGAGGATAAAAGTATGATGTTTTCAAAGGTAATTCTCCTAGTGGCAATCATGATCATTAGATTAAAATAAAAAAGTCATTTTCATTATCATGTGTCTTGAAAGGAAGCAAGATTCACTGTGAAGGAGAAGCATAAAAGAGGGGAAATTAAAGGCTTTGAAAAATTAAAATTGATCCGAGAGTGCACCTGGACTTATTTTTTCTCCAAATACCAGCTCATATTCTGAGATATTTTGATAGTAGACAATACTGAATTTAATACAAAGTAGACCAGACTTAACCCTATTAAGGGCTGTCGTTATTAAAAATAAATAAAGAAATAAATAAATAAATTATACAACTAAGTGGCCTTGGCGCTTCTAGTTCTGCTGCCTTGTTTTATGTAAACTCACATGACAGCTGTCATTTGGGCTTTGGGAACAGTTTATTTTCCCAGAGAATAGAATGAAAAAGACAAAATTAAAAGACAAAATGAAAACTTTCCCTATTTCCCTTGCCAGTGTTCAAAACCAAAGAAAGACATAGTACTTTTGGTCTCACATAGCAATCACAAATAATGTTTATAAGAAAGAAAAGTAATTAAATGGCAAAAGAGGTTGTTCTGCATTCTGATGTGTTGTGTTTTGTTCTGTAGTGTTAAAAACAGGGATATGGCACACTGTTGGTACCTACAAAATAGGAAATCAGCTATTGAAAAACTTAATAGATCTTTTCAACTCATCCCCACCTCTTAAATTGGCTTTCTTTTCTGTTTATCATTAATCTATATATTCACCTACAGTTTTTCCAGACTATCAATTTTTATTGATCCTATTGTCTTACTAAAATCCTTTACTGACTTAGTGTGTCTTACATCTTTATCCCATATTTGAACTTCCACTTTATTGCTGGTCCTGCGTATATCCCCCTAACACTCCTTGAATTCTGCCTAGCCCAACCGAATTGTCAAATCTTCCTACTTGCAGCTTCATTCTGCTAATTGAATGATTCCCTGTACCAAAGCAGGCACCTCAGATTTATTCTTTTTCAACAGAAGATTTTCAGACATGTTAACAATTAGAAATCTTTTCCTAACTCCGTTTTTCTTCAGTATTTTTTCTTCTGCAGTTCTCATATTCTGTATTTTCTGAAAGCGGAGGACCAAAAAAGGTTTTTTCCCCTCTTAGGACAGGAGTTGTGCAGAGTGAGGCAGGGACAATCAGTGAACATCCAAAAGTGAAGCTTTGAGAATCATATGGACAGTTCTCTATCTGACTAGTTTAAGTATGCACATTAGGTTTTGGATCATTATCTGAAGTCTAACTATGAACTTTTGAGTTTGGCCCTTCAATAATCATGAAATTCTGGTGTAACAATGCTTTGATCAAGAGAGTTTCATGTTTCTCAACCAAGGGATATCAAGACTTTTGCAGCCACAAGGACAGAACTCTAATTTAAAGTCTCCAATCATTGTTTATACATTACTGATAAAAACTTGGACAATAGAAAAGAGGCACAGGTTTTTTTGACCCCTTAAACTATCAATAAGCATAATTGTGGATTTAATTGTGCAAGTTTGAAAACTATAAAAGAAGTCTGGAGAATTAATAGACAAGCAAGAGTATATTATAATAACTATTATCTGAAGTATCCAGTAGCTTGTGACAGATGAGGAGTTACTGACCCATTCTGTTTGATCTATTCTTTATTGCAATTAGAAAAAAACTCAGTCAAGAGCAGACATCACAACATATAAGAAAACATGCCTTTAATATACCAATCTAAACTTCAACATGTCTTTTTTCCTTCACTGAACTTTTAAAATTTACAAAAAATTTTGTTGGCTTTGAAGTGAATTTACACAAGAGTCTCCCGTTTTATTGATTACTTGGGAGATTTTCATGTTCTGAACTCTATTTATGAACAAACAGTGGTCAGGGCTAGAATGAGGAGGCATAAGTACTAGATAAAGGAATAATAATGATCTGGAGTTTATTTCAGACCAAATATATATTTTTTTAATCTTCTGTTTACAACCCACAACAAGCTTCAGTTAAACTTTAACTATTGTCGATCTTGCTTTTTATTAGTAAGCCATTCAGCATTTTTGCATTCAGTTAAAACCAGTCTTTTTTAACATACAATCATTTATCGTGAGTCTGTATCTGATCAATTAACAATAACTAGTTATATGACAATTTCAACTTTTGTAATTGGAATTGCTTTTGCCTAAAATAATTCAATGTTTTATTTTTTAAACCAACAAGTCACTAAGAATCTGCTTTTTGTTGTTGGCTTGAAATTCCTCCCTACTTTTAGAATGACTTCTTTACTTCTCAGTAGTCCTTTGAGGTACTAAAGTAATTTTATTTTCCTTGAGAGGTGGCTTACAAGGACAGCTTGAGAGATACGTCTTCATTTCTTGTGCACCTTACCTGCATTACAATTGAAGTTTGTTTTGATAGTGATGTGAATTTGTCTCCAAAAGTTCCTACAAACAGTTTTTCATAGAACCTTAGGAGTTGCAATCTCATATAGCCCTGTTGACTCCACCAGTTTTAGCCTGGATGAAGAGATAAAGATCTTTGAGTTCTGCCCATTCATCTTTGGAAGTCTTTATTTTCTGCCCTTAACAATAAGTTGTACCACAGATAAATGTAACAACTTCATTTAAAAAAAAAGGAAGAGCAAGGAAAATTAAACACTGAAATTGTATCTCAGTGTCACAATTGTTTTCAAACAGTTTTATGTCAGAATTAACACTTTCATCATGTTATAAAAACACATTTGTAAAAAGAACTTTTTTGGGAGGGGGTGGGGGATGGATTATTTCTTATAATTTATGCTTTGGAAAATATTAATTTTTAAGGAGGACTATAATGAAAAAATATTGTTTTATTCTACAGCTAGTTCACTAGAGGCCTTGATATGACTTCAGTCTGGAGTCATTGCACAGTATAGGCTACAATATGTCTGATAAACTGCCTATTGAAGTGCAACATGATTTCACACAGTGTGATGTGTTTGATAAGAATTTCTGACTCTAAAGATGACCAATGTCATCTTTAAAGATGACCAATGTCAAGAGAATTCCACAGTATACCCTAAACATAAGAATTTGGAAATTAAAATCTTTCTATAGGAATTAAGACACACACACACA
Organism: Pedionomus torquatus; assembly: GCA_013398155.1. Lineage (NCBI taxonomy): Eukaryota > Metazoa > Chordata > Aves > Charadriiformes > Pedionomidae > Pedionomus > Pedionomus torquatus. Next base: position 106,692 of record VZRU01017557.1, on the reverse strand, counting down.
TACCCATGCATGCATAAACATCCTGTCCTATGAAAACATGGACTATTGTCAACTTTCAAAGTTTACTGTGATGTACCACAGTCTTCTTATTGAGCATGACAATTAGAACATTAACAAGGTAATATGCCTCTATAAAGTACTTACATTGGCAGACTAAAGGTTCTTGGCCACTGAACAGAATCCACTACTGTTCACAGCAATAATCTTCAAATCTAATATCACTCTGTAGTGATTTTGGCTGGTATAGAGTTAATTTTCTTCATAGTAGCTTTCATGGTGTTATTTGTTGGTTTAGTGATAAAAACAATGTTAATAGCAAGGCAACATTCTAGTTACTGCTGGATAACACTGCTTACACAGTGTCCATGCCTTTTCTACTCCCCATGAGTGAGGCTGGGCATGCACAAGAAGTTGGGAGTAGAAACTGCCAGGTCTGCTGACCCCAACTGACCAAAGGGATATCCTGTACCACATGGCAAGGTGGGCAGCAAAAGAAGCTGAGCTATGAGTTGCTAGAAGGAGACATGTAGGAGCTCTCATTTTCTTACTGTCACCCATTCTCTTAATTTCATAGAATCATAGAATCATAAAATGTTTAGAATTGGAAGGGACCTTGAAGATCATCGAGTTCCAAACCCCCTGCCATGGGCAGGGACACCTTCCACTAGACCAGGTCACTCAAAGCCCCATCAAGCCTGGCCTCAAACATCTCCAGGGATGGGGCATCCACAACTTCCCTGGGCAACCTGTTTCAGTGCCTCACCACCCTCACAGGAAAGAATTTCTTCCAAATATCCAATCTAAATCTCCCCTCTTCCAAATTAAAACCATTACTCCTTGTCCTATCACTACACTTCCTGACAAAGAGTCCTGTAGGCTCCCTTCAGATACTGGAAGGCTGCTATAAGGTTTCCTTGGAACCTTCTCTTCTCCAGGCTGAACAGCCCCAGCTCTCTCAGCCTGTCTTTATAGGAGAGGTGGTGCTCCATCCCTCTAGTCATCTTTGTGGCCCTTCATTGGACCTGTTCTAACAGTTCTATGTCCTTTCTATGTTGAGGTGGGGTCTCATGACCTAATTAGTAGTAGACTTCTTGAACGAGTCATGCTCTTTCCACACGCAAGGGCAACTGAGCCTGAAATTGTCCTCCTGGTTCTTTCATCTGCTGATGTTTACCTCTATACATATTTT
>VZRU01017557.1:76480-105444 GCA_013398155.1 Pedionomus torquatus | reverse complement strand
TATATTAGTGTTATTTAGCAGCAGACAAGCAGAATCCCAAACTGTCCACTCTTTCTATCTTCCCCCAGTAAAACAATATGGTGAAGTAGGCTGGGAAAAGGAAGTTAGAGATCCCATAAGCTGTCATGCAGTGTATGAGTTTCCATGACAGTTTTGATCAAGAAAAACACAACAAATTGACCCACACAGAGCTATGAACTGTAACGGACAGATTGCTTCAAAGATCAAAGTTTGCTTAAGGTCTCAGAACATTACACAGTACAAATTACAAATATGCTTAGACTTTCTTTTGTATACAAACTAGTTGTGCTTTCTGTAGAACAAGAAAGGTTGGTGTACACTGACTTTTTTCCATTAAAAATAAAACCAAGGTCTGTTGAAAACCATGTTTCTGAAACCTAATTATTTTGAGGACTTTATTATTTTCACAGAACATATTGTTCTTTCACTTTAAGTAGACATAAATATTCACAAATTTTCTGCTGTAATTTGTAATATACCTGATGAGATAGTTCCACATAATTTCCAGCTCCCACTGCCCTTGCCAAACTCTGTGTTCAGATCAACCAGCCTCCTCCAGAACTGAGGCTAGGAAACATTGAAAAAGATTAAGTATAAACATGGAGTCCAGCTTGAATTACAATACCTTCATTCTCAAATATCACTGCCTTCTCTTTAGTCTTCAGAATGTCATTCTATGTAGAAAGTTCCTTCATAAAAGAGAAACTCTTTTCCTGTGCCCAGCTACCCTAACCACCCCAAGTATGAACGAATGAGTAACTGGTGCTTCGTTCCTCTAGTACACAGACACCTAGGAATGAAGTCTCCGTGACCCTAGAGAGATGGAAGATCTCCACTCGGAAAATTACATTAGCTAAAAAGAAGAGTCCTCAAGATCATAGAATATAAGCCCAAGTGTTATGAAAAGCCCTGTTTAAAAGCTTACACTGTTACACAACTGTGAGCTTATTTAATAGCATAGTGTATCACAAGTCTTTGATAATATGTTTTCAATAACACTAATACAGAACATGCCATAATAGATCAGACCATCCATTCATCTAAATTCCTGTGACACAGTTAGCACCTGTTCTGATATAAGACAAATAATAAAATTTAAAAATAATCTAAGTGGTTTGGAACAAATTGTCTAAATATAACAACAACATGGCCAAACAGATGTTTTTAAATACATTATGATTCTGATGCCTGAAATGTGAAACAAGTTTGGATTTAGAATATCTTAAAAAAAGACCCCAACATATTGTGCAGCTTGCACCAAGTATTTACAGGAAAGAAAATTTTGAAGGGAGCTTGAGATGGTTTGAGAGTATTGTAAAAATATGATATTCAGCCATTATGGTAGGCTTGTATTTGAAACATTCATACTTTACTTATTATTATTATGTTTTTCTGCATATATATGACCTCAAAATAACACAAGTCCTTTTTCCGTGGTAGATTTGTACTTTTCAATAAAAGATAATAATTGATGTTTTTTAAAATAATTTATCACATTACAGATATTTTCATTTTCCTCAGAGGTCAGATAAGCAATATAGATTATAGATCTGAAAGAAAAAATTCCCTGTTTTACAAATAGCATTTATAGGGCATATGGTGCAGCTGACATTTCTTTTTCTAACATTATTTGCTAATATTTTCAGAGGTAAGAATTACTCTTCCATATCTTAACCATTGCAACTGTACAGAGAGCCATTACTTATAGTTGTAGGATACTCTGAGATAAATACTACTATTAATTTGGTGTAGGTTAAATTACTATGCAATGTTTTCACACAAAATTACACCACGACCCCATCACCCTCCCATTTTATTATTTGTTTTTGCAATTTCAAGCTATAAGCTTCACTTAGATTCACTCATGAGGTTCTTGGAGTACTCAGACATTTAAAAACTATATCCAAGCTACAAATCAAATTAAGGGTCTATTTCCAAAAGTAGAGTTAGGCATAAAAAACATCTCAGATGCCTTAAAACTTACCTTCAGTATATAGAGAATTTCTGAGAAAGATTGGGGAACTGAAGTACTTACTTTCTCCTCCTTCTAAGCATTTGTTCAGTTTATACATATTAGTGGATGTAATCAAGCTGAAAAATCAGCTGCATTCATCTGCTAAAAGTTTAATACATTTATCACTTGTGTTTTCTTATGGAAGCACTGGGTTTTATGAACAAAGTCCTTTTTGTGAAGAAAATATGTCTGAAAAATCTCTGAATATCTGTGGGTTTAATACAAATGTTAACTGTGGGAAAAAAAAAAAAAGAGAAACATAAACTTGGCATTTTCGTGTTCTTTGGCATTATCGCACAAAGAATCTAATTATTTTGCCTCCATCACCTTCTCTATTATGAATTTCACTTATGTTGAATAAAGATAGATATGTTAAATGAGTCTCAGGTCAAAGCTCTATGTACACTTACACGAAACTGGATATTATTCTAGGGAAAAGTCCTCCAATTTATACTTCTTTTTTTTTTTTTTTTTTTTATGAATGTTTTGAAACTGCAACTCACTAAAAAGGCATTAAAAACTGATGTTAAACACTGACAGTTAATTTTCAAACCAATCATAACCAAGAGTTATTTATTTAGATATTGAATTGTTTCTTTTTACCACTCAAACATTTTAAGTGAATAATGTGTCTGAGATTGCAAACTATATTTTAGGATCACAGTGCCAATGACCTTCAGAGCTACTTTTCCTCCAGGCTGAAGATATCAGAAAGAAAGCCTTTACATCAGTCCTTGTGGTTAAAATCCCATTTCTGACAGCAAGATAAATGACAAAGTAGGGGTAAAATCTTTAATCTTGAGTGTGATAATGCTGGCAACAAGATCATTGTAATATATCCATTTATTTCATATTTTCCATTTAACACACCTCTTTACATCAAAATTTGTTCTTCTCCTGCTCAGTCAGCAGCATCAAACAATGCAACAAACTGGTTCCTGAGAAATTATTGCAACATAGCAAAAAGTAGTTTATAACATCAGAACATGCAAATAAGCAGGTGGCAGTATGATGTTCTAGAGGACTAAAAGAAATATTGCCTTTGTATCTTGCCCTGGGAAACTTTTCCTTATCTTCCACATCATTCTATGAAAGGAATAATAGAGAAAAAACATATTAATGTGCATGACACACAAGATATCACACAACTAAATTTCATGTTTGTTGCCAAAAGTTCTCAGACAATGCTGAGTGCCCTGATTGTAAGCTGAAAGAGAGTCAGAAGAGGACTAGAAGAGCAAAGGATCTGTACCTAGGAGTTTTCAGTAAGAGAATATAAGAAATGGAATGGAGGCATTTGTGACAATGTCATAGGATAAAATAAATTATTCTCTATCATCATTCAAATGCTAACCTCCAAGAAAATTTTCAGTTGCACTTCTATACTTCATTGTAGTAATCAGCAAATGTTTTTCATTGTCTAAGTTCGCCATCATTTTCAGTTAGAAACAATGTTGCTNATTATTTTTATTATTGTTATTCTTTTTATTAACCGATACTTCCAATCTCCATTTAAAGCATTTTGTTGGGTCATGTTTTTATTAGATTTAGAAAGAGCAAATATTTACACCTTTCAGTCCTGGATTTTGTTTTGCCTACTAGATGATGAGAAATGCAGACCTTTGAAGGGACACACAAAGAAAACAGTCTTAAGCTGCACTACATATCATTCTTTTCAGTATTTTATTATTAAGCAGACACATTTACAGACAACTAGCAGTTACTGAAAACTAAATACAACCATTTGGTGTTTAGAGAAAATAGTAATTTCCTCTTAATCTACATGATGGAATTCTGGTTGATGCCTACATTTGCCTAATGCCTAAAGGAACTTACAGTGTAAGTTTCAGTGTTTAGAATATACTATAACTTTGTGGAAATTATTATTCTGCCTATCTATCTATTAAAAATAAGTAAGGACAAATTTCTTAGTCTAAAGTACTTTCACACATCGGTGTATCAGATTTTCATCCATTTAGGAATGTACATACCTTTATTAATTTTAATGTGCTTCCATCTCAGGAATGAATAATCTATCTTTCTGTTGAGCTTTTCTCTTGATTCCTTCTGCAAATGGACTATTCTTGATTAACTCACTAATAACCTTCCATCATCCTTTCTGCCTCTTACTTAATCTGAAATTATGACACATGTAGAGCAAAATGAAGTTCTGCTAAGAATCATAGAATCACAGAATGCTTTGGGGTTGGAAGGGACCTCTGGAGATCATTTAACCCAACCCCCCTGCCAAAGCAGGTCCTTCTAGAACTGGTTGCACAGGAACTTGTCCAGGCAGGTTTTGAACATCTCCAGAAACAGACTCTACCTCCTCTCTGGGCAGCCTCTTCCAGTTCTCTGCCACCCTGAAAGTAAAGTTCCTCTTCATGTTTAGATGGAACTTATGTTCAAGTTTGTGTCCATTTCCTCTTGTCCTCTCACTGGGCATCACTGAAAAAAGGCTGGCCCCTTCCTCTTGACACTCACCTTTTAAGTATTTACAGGTGTTGATCAGATTCCCGCCTCAGCCTTCTCTTCTCCAGACTAAAAAGACCCAAGTCCCTCATCCTTTCCTCATAAAAGAGTTGCTCCAGGCCCACAATCATCTTTGTGGTCCTCTGCTGTACCCCCTCCAGCAGTTCCCTGTCCTTTAACTGGGGAGCCCAGAACTGGATGCAGTACTCCAGATGGGGTTTCTCCAGGGCAGAGTAGAGGAGGGGAACAGGAATAAGTGAATTCTTACTAAATATTTTTCATATATTATTGGAAGCTGAGTATTGGCTTAAGTACATGTATTCAAATTGTTAATATCTGTTTATTGGCTTTAAATCACTGAAGATTGTAGATTGATTTGAAGATTATGCATGTTTAAGCCTCATGTTCCAAAAAGCCTGCAATTAACAAAAGCTTATGTTTCAGTCCTCCAGAACTGAATCAAATTTTATTCTTGATTAACTTAGTATCTAGAAAAAAAATCTAAAAATTACAATTGTTTTTGCTAAGTCATTAGCACACACCGTCCAAAGTGTGGGATATAGGTACTAGTGGATGATTCATGGCAACCCAATCCTCTTTAAATCACTAAGGTTCCATAATTGATTTAGTTAATGGCATCATCTGCTCATTTCCAGAGTTTTCCTTCCAAATAGAGTGCCATATCATATATTAAGGGTTTTTTTGAGTTTTACTATGTTTTCTGCCTTTTTCCCCTCCTTGCACAATCCTAAATTTGATTGCTACTGCCTTTTTCTGTTTACATCCATTATTGTAATAGTATTCTTTTGCTTTTGAGGAAATGAACAGTTTTGAGAGAGTTGGCTTGGATCTCAGAAGTTTTTGTCTTTCCAAGTCATATATGATTCTGTTCTGTAGATTAAAAGTTGTTATTTAATGCAGAAAACATTTAACAATGTTTTCAGTTTTAAATTTATGAGTTGCCAGAAAAATACTCATAACTTGATAGTATTAATTTTCCATAACCTTCCCAAANGGGGGAAAGAAATAGAACATTGCAGCCTATTTCACATAGTGTGCATATAATTTTCTCCTTTGGTACCTCACCTTCAGTCAGAGCTGACAGCAGTATCTGAACTATAAATCATGAAACTAGGTTTATGTTAATGAATGTTTTCTCACACGGGATGAAGGAAGGACTTTCACTGAAAAATACCCCAAAAATTTTAAATTCTCTAGTCTTTCACTGACAAACTGTTAGAAGTAATCATAAGCAGTCATATAATAACTTGCCAAATACACCTTGATGAAAGCTCTCTCTATGCTATTGTCTTACAAGCAGCAATAAATGTTTTGGGATATTATTTTTTTTACCAAAAATATACTGGTGCAACCAGTAAACAGTTTCCAGAGAAACTGTGCATAGTGTTGATTCTTTTTTCCTTAGAAACTACATATAAATTGATATGCCATCTGCATTTGGGTTTCTACCAAATAGGTTCTTCAACTCATCCACACAACAGAGAAATAAGTATTAATTATCATCGGAATTATTTTGACTTGGTTAGTGTTAGAAATCAGAAGAAGGTGCATCACCACCAAAGAAATTAGATTCACAAGACATGGATTTACAAAAGAAAAATCACCAAAGCAAACATGCAAAAGAAAATATAAAAGATATTTGCCTTGTATTTTTTATTTGTAGCCTGTCACGTATTCCTCTGATGTTTGAAATAATGTTTAAAACTTAACATACAGTAAAGGATCTGCTTCTAGATACTAATCTTCAAGTATAAATGCCTTGAGGACCTGTTTCACACATGTGCTTAGGATCTCAGCCCACAAAAGATGGGTCAAGTGTTCCATCCCTGTAGGTGTCCAAAGCCAGGCTGGTTGGGGCTTTGAGCAACCTGGTCTAGTGGGAACTGTTCCTGCCCATGGCCAGGGGGTTGTAACTCAATGATCTTTAAGGTCCCTTCCAACTCCAACCATTCTATGATTCTAAGTCTATTTTTGGTGAGTGGCACCTACCTATTAATTTCATTATGTGTGAAGGTACAATCATACACTATATTCTAAAAGCACTGAGGTAAGAACTTCACTACCTCTCAATAGCCAAGAACATTTTCTATGACAACACACTGACTTTAAATTGGTCTATTAAAGAGAAGCTACTCACCAACCTGACACTGTGTGACTTAATTTCCGCAATAACACATCAGGACTAAAATGATAGAGTCTATATAAATTACTAAATTCAATTTTAAATCTTGTTCTGGCATTTTATTACATGTAGGGTTTTTGCCATCCATGATGGCTAGAAATATGAAAATATGCATATATATATCCTACCTCCTGCCTTCATAACAGTGCTATTGGAATATGAACATGTATTCACAATGTTAAAATTTTAGAAGTTTAAACACAGATGTTTGGAGAGGGAGGATTTCTAGGGCTTGGTCTTAGAACAAGCCTGGAAATGTTAATTTGCATTGCTAATATGTAATGCATAAACTATCCCAATTATGAACAAACTTTGGGTAAAAATCTTTTCACTTATACTGGGATATTATACTGAAATAGAGTAGATTAATTGAAAGTGTAAAGTTATAAAAGTAATTCATAATAGTATAATGACTATTCATGAACATATGGCATATCTAAATGAATAAAGTAGAACAAAAGCCATTAGAGTATCCCTGTACATTTTAGGATACATAATCAAGCATATTTTATATACATACAAAAAGTCATGAAATTAAATGTAAAAAGAGATTATACTCTACATCTACTTTTCACTGGGACTTATTCTTTATAACAAGAAAAGAAAGAATATTCTAATAAAGGAAGGCCACTTGCTTTTACTGGTAAGCTTTAATGGAGTTCCAAAGCTTGGGAATGTACTGAAATCAAGGAATATAATTCTGATGGGTACAGTTTACTGTCTGTACAGTAATGAATATATTTTCAGCTTTGTTCAATTGGATTTAGTCCTATTTTTGCCCCTGTCCTTCAAGGAAAGCAGGAATAACCATTGATAAGTTGGAGGAAGGGGGACTAAAATAGTGCATTAAGTGGCACTAAAGAGTCAAAAAATAATAATGTACCAACTGTGCAAATACTGTGCAGTAGTGATCTTGCTTACAAGTTTCTGAGAATAAAATCAATACAATAAACCAAAAATGAAATAAATTTACATGATCCCCATATCATACTGGAGTTGTCTCCCTGTATTATTAGCACCTTCTTAGGTTCTTTCTGGTCCTAACTGCAAACAAAGCCTCCTTACTACATATCATTGCAAGATCCCTCAAAATCTTGATCAGTATCGCATTGCATTTCCATAACAAAGAAATACAAACCAGAAATCTTTATAAAGTGATACAGACTATGTTTGCCTCAAATTCCATACTTTTAAGTTCATTTCTCACTCGGAGTTTCTACCTCTGCCCAAACTTGCATCTAATTAGAGTACTAGTGCTGAATGCATACTGAGCTAGAGTTAAATACTAGTTCTGTGGCAACCTACCTACCACTAAGAGATGTAAAATTTAACTTGAGCCCTAAACAGGAACATCTCTTGATTATGCTTTATTCATATAGCCAGCTATTGTGGGTTAACCACAGGGTACAGCCAACCATCAGACAGTGGCTTGCTTATTTACCACCACATCCCCAGTGGGGGGAAGGAGATGGGGAGGGAGGAAAGGAAGAATAAAAGGAAGAAAAAATTGGAAGTCAAGATAAAATGAAAAAAAAATCAAAAAAGTTTAATAAGGGAAGGATAAAAGGAAGAAGAGAGAAAAAAAAAATAAAACAAAAAAGTGAGGCAATGGTAATTATGGTTTTGGCTCAGATGGAGTTGACTTTCTTACTAGAAGCTGGTATAATGTTATGATGAGAATACTATTGATAGCACACTAATGGTTTTAGTTGTTGCTAAGCAGTCAAGGCTTTTTCTGCTCCTCACGCAGCCCCATCAGTGAGTATGCTAAGAGTGCACAAAAAGCTGGCAAGGAGACACAGGTAGGACAGCTGACCCTGACTGACCTGAGAAATATTCCATACCATATGATGTAGATAAAGAATTTTATCTATATCTCTTTATCTACTCAGTAGATAAAGCCGGGGGGAAGAAGAAATGGGATACATTTGGAATGATGGCGTTAGTCGTCCCAAGTAACCGTTACATGTGATGGAGTCCTGCTTTCCTGGAGATGGCTGAACGCTTCCCTGTTGATGGGAAGCAGTGAATGAATTCCTTCATTTGCATTGTTTGCATGCACAACTTTTGCTTTACCTAATAAGCTGTCTTTATCTCAACCTATGAGTTGAGATAAAAGTTTTCTAAAAGTTTTCTCACTTTTACCTTTCTGATTGTTTCCCATCCTGCTATGGGGGTAATGAGCAAGCAGCTGTATGGTGCTTAGTTGCTGGATGGGGTTAAACCACACCACTAGTCATTCACAACCTCTCATGGGTAGACTCATTCCCATCCAGTTCCTGAGCAAAATATAGTAAACCCTCCTAAAACCCCCTATTTTCCCTTTTATTGCTAAGCATGACATTATATGGCATAGAACATCTCTTTAGTTAGTTCAGGTTATTTGCCTGGCTGTGTTTCCTCCAAGCCTACTGCACACACCCCAGTTTACCCTCTGTGGGGAGGGCAGACTGAGAAATGGAGAAGGGCTTGATGCTGTGTAAGTACTGTTGAGCAAAAACTAGAACATTAGGATGTTATCATTACTGTTATAGTCAAAATTCTAAAACACAGAACCATATGAGCTGCTATGAAGAAAATTAACCCTATCTTAGCCAGGCCCAGTACACCAGTAGTAATTAGGTCTGAGCACACTGTTTTAACCTAATTCCCCAGCACATAGCAGTATCTGTCTATTTTATTGGTCTCAGTAGTGTATTCTGGAAGTATATGTCTGTATATTTGATCCCTTCTGCATTTGAATGTTATTAGGAAGTACTGACAGCAACTTTACATGACCATAGAGATGGGATGAGAAGTGGAGCTCTAACATTAGGATGTCACCTCTTATCTACATTGAATTCATGACAAGACATAGGTTTGGGGCACAAATTTGTGATATTTAGTCCTGGAGCTTGAGTTTTTAATGAAGGTTATGTGGACCTCACCACAGGTGATTAGTCAGAGTACCTGACACAGCCTGATAAACCAGATGGTAAGGGCAAACATGGAGACAGCAAACAATCAAGATAGTAACATAGGTCAAGAGTGCTGAAAGGAGATTTAACAAGCTATATACTAATTAGGATAAAAGTGATTTGCAGAATAGAATGATTAAGAAACACAATTTTGAAGGCCACATAGAAGGCAAATGATCTGAAATTGTTTGGCAGAGCAATGGGCTGAAAAATGAAGGGCATGAACCAAAGCTAAGAAAAGACTGGTCAGCGAGGGAGTTCAGGATAAATTTCTTCACACAAAAGGTAATTAACGTGTAGCACTACAAGCTATTATGTGGAGAAAATATAGCCCTCAAATGGTAAGCATAGCTGAGAACAGACAGATAGGTAGATGAGATACATAAACTAATTCTGCGTATTGTTTCTGTTACAAGAATAGCAAAGCTAAACCATTAGTTAAATTAGTGGGATTATAAATGACAGTGTTTCAATGAGAGTGATAAAAATCAAAGGCAAGCACAATTAATTTAGTAGCAGAGCTCTCAAAAAAGGAAAAACCAATCAAACAAAACCCCACAGAACTTGTTTTACTCCAAAATATTTTAAGCAATATGATTCTTCCTGGCTTTATTGCTAAAAAGAACATGATGAATATAGATGCATCTTCCATGAACTTGTGTATCTATAATGAGCGAGCAAAACATGGCGTTAAAAGTCACAGTCCTTTAAGGGAAACCAAAACCAGGAACTTTAAAACCCAGAAGGTTTCTTCCCCTAGTTTGCTAGCTGAATTTCCTGCATGCATCTCCAACCACAGGACAGGCTGAGTATGTGTTCAAGAGATCCATAATACAATTTACTGACATAACAGCAGCAGCTGAGTGCTCAGTCAGGAAAACAGGCTCAGTTCAGCGCTGAGCATGAATGGGGTTGCTCCATCCACTCCACATGGAAGTCGCAAACAAGATATTCCACCATTTCCCACTTCTACTTACCCCTGCACTGAATAGCTAAACCAAAACAACACCTACCTTCTACCACACTGCATTCAGCTCTATTTTTACATTTACCATCCCCCCAACCCTAAATCAATACCCCACTCCACTGCTTTTTTTTTTTTTTTTCACCCACAACATATGCTGCTAGCAGCTCAAGACCTGTGCTTCCTTTCTGCTAACAAGAGAGTCAGGAGCTCCTAGATCAGCAATAACTGACACTTTGAGACACCCCATGCCAACTCTGACGTGATGGTCTGCACTACCCCCTAAAAATCAAACAGCAGTGTACAGCCAGTAGGGATCTGCTACTGCAGAGCAGCTGGTACCTGAAATACATCACCTTGATGCTGGAAAATTTCAGTCTTAGGTAGCTGAATCTTGTTTTATATAACTGCCAATTATCAGGCATGGAACTATCAGCCACCAGTTTTCCACTGAATAAAAGCCTTCTTTATGTGAGTGCTGCACTCCCAGCATGCAGTGACAAAGATGATACCTACCTGTGTGAAATCTCACCACCCTGCAGCTCCTGAGCAGGACAAGTAAGATGACACTGAAAGTACCTTATTCCCTTCTATGCATAGGTACATATACATTAAATATAGCTCTCTTGGAGCTTAGTTCAAAAGTGCATCACAACATCAGCTATGATATGTAACAGCTTTCCCTAGGGGAGACTGAAGTACCTTTAAAATATTGGTGAGAAGCAAAACAGTCAAGTTATGTATGTGGATTTTTCTGTGGACTGTGCAATATCTTGACTGAGATCAAAGGAATTAGCCTTCATTCTTCTGTAGATGAATTGCAGTGCTAAAACAACATTTATTAGCATGAGATGTCTTATGAACAGTATCTAAATAACATATTGCTATGCAAATTTAAATTTCACATCATTCTACTTTTCTCTAGTTTCCTTCCCCATGCAGAAGAAAACAAGCCAAACCAAACTGCCAATGATTGATTTTGTTTGTTTTTTTACAATTTCAGATAGTTTCTATAAGGCAAATAATTGAATTGCTACAATAAAATTCATAAAACTTATATAACTGTACCCTAAAATCCAGCTTTTATAGAAAACTTTCAGTTATTGTGCATTTTCATAAAACATGTTTAACCAGAATTTAACTGATCTAACATTAATTGTAATAACTTTCCAACTCAAATGGATATGTAACCATTTCAAAATCTGCTTAAACAGAAAATAGGTCCTCATCCAGATGGCTCATGTTACACTCATATTACAGCAGTAAATAGTTTAGGTATATTCCCATATGTGGAAGACGTTAGTGATACTTTCTTTGTACAGCTCTACAAAGGAAGACTGCTGTCTGGGAGGTAGCTAGTGCATTGGGAAATTACTTATTTGGCAAGTGCTTTGTCTGGACATGGATCTGAAAAATAATTTTTAACAATCCTAAAGACTAAAGCAGCTGGGAAATTGTGTTCATACACTCTTGGTTCCCTCTTGCAAAATTCTTAAAAAGTCATCTTTCTTTCAAAACACAAAATGCTGTTTTGATAGGAAATTTCAGATACAATAGAAGTTATTATCACAGATATTAAAAAAACCAAAGACACAGCATCCTTTGTAATTCCTATGACAGCTCATCCACCAGGAATATGACACGAGATTCTGGGTTGGAGGAAAGAGTTTGACCACCTTTCTGGCTGGGAAGCACACAGAAGTCTGAAGATTTATTGTACCACAAATTCAGCAGGATTGCAGGGAAGAAGAAAGGGAGGAAACAGAAAATTAAAATATTTATTTAAATGTGATTACAGCAGTTCTAAGACAAAACAAGAATAATTCCTGTGAATCCTGATTATTGTTCCTCCTTGTACTGCTGTCCACTTTGCAACATTCCAAACAGAATACATGAATATCATGAATGATCTCCAGCCTGTTACTTTCCTCACAGGCCATTGCTATTAGATGTGCTGTCTCCTACCAGCAGAATCAAATGTTTTCCATACAGTAATCTTGACTATGGCTGGTAGAAACTGGTCAGAACAGAAAGGCTGACTTTATTTTCTTTGCTAAGTGAAAATGAGGCAGACACTTCACAAGTCCTTGGATTCAGCTACTTCTTATAACACCATCCTGGGCCTAGGAACAGCCTGCACAGCCAGGATAATGAGAGAGCTTTTTCCACCTTCTTTTCCACTAATCTGTTAGCATATCATTGAATTTCCTTTCTCCAAAGCTACTTACCCATTTGAGGGTAGAGGACAGTGGAGAGGACTGTTGGTTGACTATGATTAGAACTTGATTGCTGACAGGTTCTGTCCAAAGACCCAGAAAAGATCATGCTGCCATTTCAACATATGAGGAGATCCAGATTGCATCCTACGGAAACTGAGACAAGGGCTCTGAAGGCACAGGAACATCTAAAGCAGTAATTTTAAGTATTTCTACTATGAATTGTGCACAATTAATTAGACTTGACTGAGTATAAGATACTACGTCTGTTTTTATTAGTCATTATACTTGTAACATCTAGTTATACCAATTTTGACTTGTAAACATTGTATGTGTAATTTTAACTAATTTGTAAAATGGTCTGGCCATTAAAGGAACTTATAGTGGATTCTCTTAATGATTATGATAACATGATGCTCACCGAATCTGACAAACCTACCAGCTACATCGAGGTTGACGGGACACCTTATTAAAACCTGGAAAAGGAACATATACCCTGGTATGTGTTCAATAAATAGTCTTCTTTCCTCTACTATTCATCCAGACTACTCCTTTCCTAACATCCTTCTGTGCTTATGCTTGTTGCATTTGTGTTTGGAAAAGGGTAAGGTAACTTTCCATTTCTAAAACCAGACTATCCTGTAACACCTTAAAACTGTTATTCTTTTAACATTTGGGATGGCTTCATTCTGTGACCATATTTCTCAGAAAGCTATAAACTCTTCTGTAGTTCAGAGTCTATGTATTGGAAAAAATGTTATACAAAAACATGACACAACTTCATTTATGTACAGATGGGATGCCACAGCATGAAGAAAATATCACACCCTTTATTCACAAAACTGATTTATTTCCTTGTTTCCAATTACATTGCTACTAATAATAACCAAGATCTTGTTATGTAAGTGTAATTACATTGTTCTTAAGAATTCATCTTCAAACAATTTAACTCTTTATTTATTTATTTATTTATTTATTTATTTTAATCAAAAAAGTTGCCCGCAGGAGTATTAAAAGTTATGTATGTACATTTTGTGGATTCACACTGTGATGTTCATACTTGGCTTGCAACAAGATAGGCTCACTTTAATATAAACAGAACTCCTGGCTAAGTATGTTTCAGTAAAAAGACAAATCTCAAATTAATTTTAAAATAAAAATAAGCCTGTAAATTCTCTCACAGAGGAACAATGCTACAATCCAAATGTTAAGCAAAACAGGGAAGATTACATCACCAAGTAGAGACTGAGTCAGCTTATAAAATATTATTCCATAAGTGATTCATTACAGTACTTCTTTTCTCTAACTCACCAGCATAATGGAAAGACTTAGGGAAAAAATTCTCTTGCATGATTACTTCAAGTACTAAGCCAAGAGGTGGTGCGAAGTTGCTAATCAGCTCTGAATCTGGCATTAGGCTCACTCAAGTTTCTTGGCTACATTGACCTTCCCTTGAGTTCCGTGTGCTCAAAATGACATAAGATTAACAATTTGCTGCACAAGTGCTTTAATCAAAGTGAGCTAATATGACTCCATTAGATATCAAGCAACCACAACCAATAAATATATATATACATATAAATACACATACACACACATATTAGTTCTAGAGAGAGAAATTAAATCAATGGAAGATACAAAAGACTTAGGGAGTAAACAAAACACTACTCCTAGCTTCCTCTATGTACATAAAATAATCAAATAAATACAGTTATCTTTAGCTTGATTTCTTAATGAAAAATTATTAGCAATTTTACGATCAATACATGAGTCTCTTGTACCATAAATAAGCTTTAAACCTCTGGACAATTTCAACTGAGTTTATCAAAAGGGTGAAGATCACAGTCATTAAAAGATTTTGCAACTGGCAGACAGGAATTTAATAGTCAATGAAGAAGGCCAAGAGCCCTGATCCAGCCTGAATTGACTCACAACCTGCAAGTCTAATCAGTTGTAAGTCTGACCATCAAATGCAGCATGCAGCAGCCAGCAGGCCAACTAAAGGTAGAGGAAATAGCAGCTACATTGCTAAGGTACATGCAGAACAGATCGCAGTATGTGATCATGACATGGACGAACATCTGTCTCTTTATTAATGTATTGTTGGAAGGGACAAAGGAAACATCTTTGTATAATTTGTATAATATCTTTGTATAATTTGTATAAAGAAACTGTGGAAAACAGATTTTCGGGGTAAGAAATCACGTTTGTGCTTAGGGCATGCAGGAAGAAATTTAGTGTATATTAACAGGGCAAGAGAGATGACCTACTGAGGTATCTTCCTACTCAATTATTTTATGAATCTAGAGGAAGAAGATTCCAATGTACTAAATGCACTAGTCTTCCAAAACATTTTTACCAAAAATTATGTTTTTTTAAGATCACATTAGAACATGCGTGCCTCATCCCATGCTTATACTTAGTTGCTTAGTGCTCAAATTCTTAAGGTTTTCTAACTCTGTGAAAAAGAAGCATTTTCCAAAGGATGCTGTTATTGGTATTTGTGTAGCAATAAGATCTGGCTCTAATTCCAATATTTTGTTGTACAATATTAAGAAGTCCTGTTTCTGTAAGTGCTGCTGGGATCAGACTTTATTAGACCGAGAATTACTGGTAAAGAAGTCCTAGCAACTTTGTGGTGTCATTTTAGCCCCTGACAGTAGGAGAGCTTGACCTCCCTTTTTGAACACTATTATGACCTCAAAGCACTTATTCCTACTGACAGGTCCTCTACTTGCATCAAAATACATACCAGGAAGAGACTGAGCTTTAATGCTTTATTGTAAAGTTATAATAAATATCTTTGTAAATACTTTTCAAAATTTTTCTGTTATTTTGGTTTGTGCTAGCAGCCAAAAAGTATGACAGCCTATAAAGCAGGCTGTTGAGCTAGTTGACTGGAAAGGCGACTGTGACCCTGAAGGATGAAAAAGAGGCAATTTGTAATTTCTGCACTAAAGATCTTGTAACTGATGATTGATGTAGTCCCTATTTAACAGTCTTCAGCCTTAGCTAAACACACTACCTTAAATTAACTCTTGCTGTGACAGCCCCTATGTGGCTTTGCAATTGGGATTTGAAGTTGGTGTGGGTACCCTCCAGTTCCGTCTCTATTTGCCTGTGAAGGAATTCTTGCCCAGAGATATTAGCATATGGCCCACAGAGCACAGTACCGCAGAACACTTCATATACTTGGAGTAATATTTTCAGTTACCTTAAATATGACATTAGACCAAGGACAGTACATGAAGAGGTCTATACAGGATGTGGGTAAAACTCATGTGAATTCTGATTAAAATAAACATTCTGAAAAGAAAAAGAAACCCCAAAACCAACCAACAAACAAATAAACAAACCCACAAAATAAACAAACCAAAGCACCTAACTAAAAAACTACATTAAGGATATTTATTACAAAAATTTGAAAGTTCATGCTAGAGAATAGAAGTATTTAACTACCATTAAATGAGATCTGTAGCAATGGTACAAATGGTAGCAATTCCTGTCAGGAGCAGAGTATCTTGAAGTTCTTATTGATTTTCTGCCTTGATTTAGATGTCAATCGTGGGTGAAGGTGTTATGCTCTTTGACGAATACATCATTCAACAGTTTGCACAAACCTTTCCCTCCCAATTAATCCTCCAAAAAGAGAAATTAGGAATACAAAATTGTTATTCAGAAAGATTATTTTTATTTAATTAGAAAGCAACCTAGTATAAATATATTCCTAATAAATTGGGTGAAAAATATTAAACCTCAAGTAATTGAAGTTTTGAGATGTTTTGAAGTTTCATGTACCATAGAAAAAGGCCCCTTGCAAAAACATAAATAAGCTCCCAAAATAAATATTACAAAGTTTGTTTGTTTTGGTTTGGGCTTTTTTGTTTGTTTGTTGTTTTGTTTTTTGGGTTTTTTTAGTTCATATCTTCCTTCAAGGAACAGTAAAATATACTGTTAGGTAACTTCATCCAACAATATATGTGCTTAAGATTTTGTACCTATGCAACACAGCACCTTGCTAGAATTATTTTTGTAGATAGCATGAACATAGGGCTCTTAATATGAGCATTTTAATACATTTTAGATTTGTACAATCTGATGTACACTACAATTAATAAATAAATTGCCAAAAAAAGTAATTTATGAAATGAAAATCTACCATAAATAAGTCATTAACATAGAGTATCTTTAATTTTAAGAGCTTCTTCTTTTTTTAGTTTAAATAAAATTATTTGCTCCCTCCCAAGTGGTTGGACACATTTTTTCACTGGGGCCTTTGATATATCCACTGCCTTTTCCTGAGTGGATACTTGGCTAAAGTTAAGAAGAATTTGGGACTTGCAGAATCATATGAGTTAGTGTTTGATCAGTGTTTGATCCTACTAGGAAAGTTGGAGAGGAAAAAGACTTTCTCTTTGCAAAATTATTTCTGATAAGAGCATTTCCTCCATTTTGCATCAGGCTGAACAACTAATGTTTTGAAAATAAGAAATTCTTGCCTTTCCCAAAAAATAAGTAACTAAGCAATGCTCAGCAAGGATACTGATGCGTGAATTCAGCCTTAGTGAGTACTGTATGAACCATTCAACTTTCTTCCTATCTAAACAGGAATTAATAAATTACTTAATTTCACTTCTTATCTGAAGAGGGATTTGTAGGCCTGCAAGCTGGTTTTCTTCTTTGATCTCTGTTTTAGAAATTACCGTTAAGTCTACTCATCACTTGGTCTTTTTTCTTTGGAGCAATTCCACTTTATCGAACTGAAATATTTATTAGCACAGAGAAAGTCTCCAAAGCTTACATCCTGCCGAAACTTTCAATACTTCTTTGCTCTTTATTTTGACATAGACAGAAGCTTTTTAATTCTACAGGATGGTTAGTATTTAATATAAATTTTTAAATACTAAGATACAAGTAACCAACACTGCAATGAACACTTCTTAGTGACCAGATTTGTTCTACAGATAATTGGAACAGAATTAAAAACAGAAAAGCTTTTTCCCAATCAACAGGACACCATACAAGGGCTTTTTTGATAGTGACATTCATTAGAAGTGAAAATTTTCAGTCTTTTTGTGTCCTCAACTGCTTATATTATATGGTCTCCCAAAACGTTTTAGCTTTTGTGAGTGACATGAAATTTTTTTAAAACTCTGATTGCCTTAGTAGCAAATTAATTTTGGCATTAATCACACTTTATATCAATTTAAATTTAATGTTTTTAATCTTTTCAGGCTACAGGAGATTTAAAACAACAATAATAAAACCTCAGTGGTATGGAATCCTGGATCCAATTATCAAACATGGAAATATAAACTCTGATTTAGCCCCAAGAATCCACTAGCAAGGCTCATGGCAACCCAAAACAATCAGCAGAATAAGCACAGGTCAGTCTAAAGTCAGATATATTCTGCCTGAATCTTCCTGCTAGGAGGAAACACTGACTCTGCACCCTTCCTCAGGCTGAAGTAGCTGGTGTCCTCTTCTACTTGGGATATGCTGCCCTGAACCTTCTTCCAATGTCAAACGTATTTTTATTGTCAAAGAAATAATGAAGACTTTCTCTTTCTATAGAAAGAGAGCTGATGCTTATCACTTATAAAATAATAACTAGCAACAGCCCAAAGCCTAGAAGTCTTCTCCCAGACTAAAGGAATTTAAAAGTACTGTCTTTAAAGCCTTAACCAGGAAATTAAGGTGTATTTACTTAGAAGCCTTTTCAGCTGAAGCTATGGTGATATGCAGAAAGAATTAAACGTCATTAAAAAAGAATAAATATCAAGAAATAACAGGACAAATGGAAGAGTACTTTATAAACTTAGGAGTTAGAGCAGTCACTTGGAATGAACTACTGCTGGGTATCAGTCCCTCCTTCCAGGACTGCAATTATATTTTCTTCAAGGATTTCTTTATGTACAAGTAATTCTGAAATATTAAATCAAATCCAGACTACTGAGAGAGGTGAACATCCTACATATTTACATGTTTAGGTGCAAATTCAAGATTTTAGGCAGCAGCAAGAATTGTCTTACTCCATCAAGGAGAACAAGCCAGGGGTGACCCTATAGCAGGCAATGTCTTCATTGACCTAGGTGCAGTTCTGCGGAATGCAAACAGGGCACTGCACTGATGACAGGCACCATCAACAGCCTGAGACACATGCAGTGGTGAACCAGGTCCAGGGTCCCTCTAGGGGTTCAAGTAAGGGGTAGAAGGAGGTGGGTCCAGAAGCAAGACTTCCACATAGGCACAAGGCATCCACCTGGGAAACAGGCTAGGAGGCAGGCACACATCCAGCATAGCTCAGGAAGGGATTAAGGCCCCCAAACTGAGTTGAAATGAAGCTCCTGGACTCATAGAGAGGTGTAGGAAGAAGTCCCAGGATCATGGCCAGTAAGACCTGTTAGTGCCCTCAGCACCCTGACACAAAGGTTCCATCAAGCTTCAAGATCAAAATCAGCTTTGGGCTTCACAGTAATTCTCAGGATAGTGGTTGCCTTGAGTATTGAAATATTCTGATCTAGCTAGCATAGGTCTGGACCTCAGACAGTAAATAAGTTTGTAGCCAGGTGAGGGCAGAGAATTGCAGTGGACATGTCTCCATTTGTACATAGGCAATCCACATTTTTATCAGATTTGCAACAAGTTTAGAATATGGAATTGAGTTGGTTGTTGAGGTTCTCCTTACCACTTTGGTAACATATCACTTTTGGATTAAGAAAAATAATCAGGACAGTGAAAATAAAGAACAGTTCACATTCTATTTTCTTAGATGCCAAAACAACATAGAACAATCCTGATGCTAATTGTCAGTGATAGGGATTTTGTGGCAATTATGTCATTACTGAGACTGATTCCACATTGTATTCTGTCTGTGTAATCCTCCCACTGAGTAGCACTGATCACTTAGCCTGGTCTAATTAGACAATAGTTTCAGTATTCCTTAGAGCCAGACAGAATACATTTATACAGAGTGAGGTCAGCAAATTACATGTAGGAGGCAGCAGTGGGAGCAGAGTAATGGTTGTGCCTTGAATGAGGAAAGAGCATGGCCTTTTGGGATTCTAGCGGAAAACTAAACAAACCCTGGAGCTCTTGGCAAGACTACAAACACTGAGTAAAGAAAACAAAATCAATCAAGGTAAAAATTATAAACAGTCTACTTGCACACATTTAGGAAAGCCAAGTATAGTTCTTGTTATTGTTACAGCTGAACTGTCTTTGTCAAAAACCACATTTTTAATAAAATAGTCTAGTCACTGAGCACTGAACCTCCATTCCAAACTGGAGTTTATTCTACTGGGGATATACAAAGCTATTTTTCTTAACCACTCAAGCCACTGTGCCTACCACAAGACTGCTTCTGCTCTATTGAAGTCAATAACAATGCTCCTATTGATTTCAACAAGCATGGGATCAGATCCAATGCCCAAATCATCTAGGAGCTAGAAAAGACAATAACAGCTGAATATTGTAATAGCATGATGGATACCTGACATTTTTAGCACCTCTTTTATACATTATTCAAAAAAAAAAAAAAAANTAACAGGAAAGTGTTTCTATTTTACTGAAATATTCATTAGAAATAATAGAAATTTCATTAATGAATAAAAATACCATGGAATTACTGCTTTGCTTTGTGCATCGTTGATGTGGCTAAGGATAATGGATCCATGATATTCCTTATTTATTGAAACTATATCAGGAATTCGAATAAATCAGACACATGATATATCAAAGGTGTGTCTGTGCAGAAGCTGTCTTTCTTGGCAAAAGCCCAGTCTAAGAAATTCCATATATTCCATTATATTCCTTATTTATTGAAACTATATCAGGAATTCGAATAAATCAGACACATGATATATCAAAGGTGTGTCTGTGCAGAAGCTGTCTTTCTTGGCAAAAGCCCAGTCTAAGAAATT
Source organism: Pedionomus torquatus (assembly GCA_013398155.1). Classification (NCBI taxonomy): domain Eukaryota; kingdom Metazoa; phylum Chordata; class Aves; order Charadriiformes; family Pedionomidae; genus Pedionomus; species Pedionomus torquatus. Next base: position 84,675 of record VZRU01017557.1, on the reverse strand, counting down.
CCATATATTGGTTACATGTAACATTTCCTTTAGTAACTAGACATCAGAAAATCAGGTTACTAATTTCAAAATGTTCACTACAGATAACTACTCATATATGTGAAGCCAATTAGTCTAGACTTAAAGATTGTTGAGGAGCTACTTAAAAAGTGTTTGCATTAGTAAAATAACTAAAGAAAACAAGATTTACAAAGTTTGATTCAGGATTTTTTTTTTTTTAATAAAAAACGTATTTTTGTCTAAATGTAAAGAACAAAGACTGTAATAAATATAATCCCAAGGCTGAGAAGCAGAGTAATAAGCGGTATCTTTTCTGATACAGGTTCTTTTTCTACAGATTTCTCCTATTTTCATCTTCACTGAAAGCAAGCGGTAAAAAATAGTAAAATTATTTCAAGAAAACAAAGCATAAGAAGTAATAAAAAAAGCTTTTTATGTGTCTCCTTCCCCACTTTTCCTCAAAATATTTGTTACTTCCAACTGTCTTTAAAGGCCTTTGCCCATAAGAAATTTGGCACTATCAAAACCAGCAGTACCTACAAAGTATAAACATATTTTAGGCAGCATATATGTTTCTAAGCTATTGGAACTGTTTCTTGAACTTTTACAAGGATACAGAACCTTGTACAGTAAAACAAACTTCTTTGATATGTCTCAAGACATAAATAATAATGATCTAACTAAGCCCAGCTTAATGTAAAGTACTGAAGATGATGGAAGAGCCTTAGGCAAAGATTGAGAAGTGTCACTGAAACTCAGAGATTCATTCTGGTTTACTTTGGTGCTCCCTCAAAGCAGTTCTTCTATCTATTTGACATCTGTTGAATTGACATTTTATATATTTCATATCTGCTTATATATATATATATGTTTATGTACTACTTATATACACTTTATACACTTTATATATTTGGCATTAATATATCATTGGCTAAATATAAGCCCTCATTTCTTCTGTTTTGTTCCGTTTTTGCAATAGCTTATTTTCTGAATTACAACACTTTCCAAATGCAAAACAAAGACCTTCTGGCTGAAATTATAGTTTAAAATAAAACCAAAAGCAAACAAACTAAACCCAAATGGTAACAGCAATTTAGTTCTGATGATAAATTTATTGTGAAAGTTTAGGTGATGATATCCATGGAATTTTCCTCATAGAATCCTTCATTTATTATACACAATGCATTAAACTAGAAGACATAGAAGACTAGATAGATAGAGCTATTTCAGCATCCCATGGAGATAAAGCAGACCACAAAATACACATAATGACGGTCAGATATTTCATTGAACGTTGTCATCTGCAGAACTATGGCAAAATCACTGGCTGTACAGAGAACTTAATAGAAACTATAAGATTGATGTGAATGAGGAATAAATGCAAATATATTGGTGTGGAAACACTTGAAGGAAAAACAAAGCAATATAAAACAAAACAGCAGGAGAAAGGTCATGAGAATAATCTAACAGGTTATCAATCCTCTAGCACATACCTCTGTGCTTCTTCTCAGGACACTCAGGTTGGGAAAGAACTCTCAGTAATTCACAGACATGTGACAAGTTGCCAGCTCCTTCTATATACAAAAAGGTACATCCAAACCCAATACATGGTAATCAAATGAAGAAGACATCTAAAATATGAGTAGGACTTGATAAGTGATATCCCTTGTCCTCAAAAATATCAAAAGTAATCCTGGACAGACTAATTATGTACATTTTGCTATCTGACAACTGGTCAGACTACCATGTTTGCAAGTATGTGGCTGTCAGAGAACATTACTTGCTGATCTGGTTCTTTCAGATATTCCATGTGTGGTGATAGAAATATTTAATAAAATTTACTTATCTGAAGGTATTTGGTGTTACATGGGATTTCCAATTTAGCAGACTGATACAAAATATAGTGAAAATGTTACACAAATGTAAGTTAGAGTTAGCAAAATGCAGGAATTGCAATACATAGTTTAATCACCACATCACCACATCAATTTTCATCTCTGTTTTTTACAATATGCTTATCATCATGACACTGGGCATCCCCAAGCACCAGGTAGGAATACATGGGTTAAAGCCCATGGCTTTCTTAAAAATTCTTTTGCTAGTTGCAAAGGTTTTATATTCTATGTTGGACTGAACCATGTACACACTCTCCCCATGCCAATATGACTAACTCAGGGAGACATTCACACTTCTTTAACACACTTCTAAAACATTTATTCTCCCAATTGACCCACTCAATTGTGATATGCTCAGCTGACCCATCCAACTTTGTATTGGCTGTGGTCAGGCACACCCAACATTATTTCCTGAGCTTTATGGGCACATCACCCATGTCCATTGCCTCTGAGGTTTCTTCCATTGTAGGGGATTATTAGTCAGTCACAGTGGTATAACAACGTGAGAATATCTAAGCAAAACCAGTTGTTTGAATTTACAACTTCCCTAAGAGCTCACATTGAGATTTCCTATGTTGTTGTTACAATGCTGCAAGAATATTTCCTGCAGAAAACCTTTTATTATTAATTCCCTTTCCACTGAAGGTTGCTCTGGATCTTGTTTCTTTAGCCTTTATACTTTCATTTCATGTGGTGGAGGTGTTTGTTCTCCCCCTTCAACTGTCCTCTGACTCTTTAGAAAAAGTGATCACAGTGTTTATTCACCATCGATACCATAAAGATGAAAAGTAGCCCTTTACTTTCTCATTACTTCAAGAATAGTAAAACATGAACAGCACTGCCATGTTCAACACACCGTTTGATCTTCAGTCCTTCTGTTATGCTGCTGCTAAAATTGACCAGTCAGAAGTGCTTCAGTCATGTTGTCTTCTATTCAAGACTAGTTGTCGGGGGGGGAGAGGGCGGGGGAGAATATTTCAATATTTTCTTCCTGCTCTGTTTCAGTGATATATCAAACTTGGAGTAGGAACTGAAGTCCCCATGTGTCAACCTTCTGCACCACTTCCTATTGAGACACCACTGCAGAGACCTTCCTTGTTCGAGTTGTCTGGTTTTATGCTAAATACTCTGACCTTGTGTTAGTTTCTAAGAGCTCTCATATAGCTATGTTGGAAGGCTGCGATGAAGATCTGTTAGTTGCCAGAATTTCCCAGATACTTCAGCTTGTATTTTGATATGAGTAGGTAAACAAACAATGAAAACATGACCTTTGTTTCAACCAAGACAGGGTGAAGAATAGAATGTGATAAACACCTCTGCAAGAGCAGAACAAACTCCCTTAAAAAGCTCCTTGCTCATCTCTGACATTTAAATCTTAAGAAATAACATTTTAGCAATACAAGTGATGGAGAAAGCTGATGTGGAGCTAAGAGATAAAAAAGGATAACAAGGAGAAGGAGGCAAAGGTTCTAAAGCAGTGTCACTATAAACAGCAGTGGAGACCACTATACAAAGTACATTAATATAGTGACAGACCTCATTTTTTATATTATGTTAGTAATTATTTTTATCATGGAAGTTTTAAAATCAAATGGAATTCAGGTGCTATTTCACTAGGTTCTTCACAAAGATAGCACAAAAAAAAAGTCCCTGGGAGTTTGCAATTAAAATAGGGCAAAAAAACCCAGGATCAGAGTAAAAAAGATATCAAGTATTATTATCCCCTTTTCTCTCTAAATATTATGATTGATAGAATTCCCTGCATGTGCAGAGAACTTTCCACTTCTTTATGATATAAATAGTCTGTTTGATCCTGAGGGAATGATCCGGCATACTAACTTTTTAAATGCCTGGAAATCAAAAATCAAATTTTGCTGTCTTGCCCAGATACACAAAAGAAATAAAGCATCAGTGGGAAATCTGCACCATTTGATTCTGAAAGATTTGTTGTTGCTGTTGTTTAGCAAAATGGATTAGTTCTTCAATATAATTGCTGACTGAATGATACAGATTTTCTACTGAGGTTGAAAGGATATTTAAGAATTGGGCATGGAGAGATTGTTATTGTTGGCTCTTTACATTCATAAACGATGTACACTAAAATATAACACTTTAGTCAGTGGTAATTCAACAGATATCCTTGCTACCATATCACCCAAAAGTTATTTAGAGAAGAGTAAACCATTATACCAGGATCATTTTATGACAATGTATTTTCACTCATACAAGACTACATAAATATATGAAAGGGTAATTTATGTTTCTACATTACATACACAGAGTGGAATACTTTCAGGTATCTGATTCTCAAAATTTAGTCCATGCTTTTGAGCTAGGCAGTTAATATTTACACATGGTGTTAAAAAAAACACCATGAGCAGTGCTCATAAGGGCCAGGAAGGACCAATACTCTGGGAGTACAATTTTAAATATATATATTAAAATGTTATACTATTAAATTTTATTATATTAAAGCATTATATTGCTGTCTATTTAATCTTTAAATCAAATTAAATATTCTGAAATGTCTTGCTTTGGTTTTATCAAAATGTCTTTTGATCTTATAATTTTTTACTGCATGCTAAGGTTAATATTGTATCCATGCTTCAGTATTATTTCAGGCAGAGAGAAATTGCTGTGTACTTCAGTGAAGTTCAGTGCTTTTTTTCAGATAATTCATTTGGGGAAGAACTCACCAAAGAATTCTTCTAGCCCTCCAAAAATGAATCATTCAAAAGAGAAACTGTTCTACTGCTCCTGCAGTTGTAGTAATTTTGCCTACTGGACCAGAGAGAGAACATAAACACCCTAGAGTTTGAGTAAACACACATTCCTTGCTTTCAGCAAGTATCACCAACAGTTTTCTATGTTCACCATTTGTCACAATTAATATTTTCTTCACTCTTTCTTTTGCAATAACTAGCGTTCTTCATTTCTGATGTCTGACCAATGTAAGTTTACGAAGTTGTGAGCTCGTAGCGTTGGATTTTTGTTCAGATCAGTTAACTATTTAGCATTTACAGATGCTGTTAGTGTGTTTGATACTGTCCAGCATTGCTGTCAAATATGCTTAATACATTTTTCTAGCTGCTTAAACTCAATTGATTTTTCAGCTCAGGTAAGTAAAAAGAGCAAGGAAACATAGCACACTGAAATGTGTGGGTTCCCTATTTTATGCGAGTTGAAGATCTAGTCTGAAATACGTCTTTACTTTTAAGATGTGGTATGGAAGTTGGAAGTTTTGTGACCTTAATCGTTAGCAATATATGTTGTTTATTTTATTCCTTAGGGAGAAAATAAAGAAAAGTCATGTTACTATTTTCCAGGAAATGGCTGTTTGACAGAGAACATTAATATTTCAAGTATTATTACTTCCACAGTTGCGCCACCAGATGTAGAAAATTACAAGATTCTCCCTTGGAACCGAGACGTAAAGATTTGGAAAAGTGTATTTTCCACTGTCAATGGCTTATAGGTGGCATTTGTTCCTCTCCAATATATGAGAATTTAGAAATATCAGCCACTGAAAGTTAGTGACCCTTTGCAATGCAGCTGGACGTCATGCTCTTATTGCTCATCATAATCTTCTTTTAGAATCCTATTTCATAAAACAAATGTTTTTGTCCAGGTCACTGAATAGGCAACCTGCATGTCCAACTAATACACAATAACAGCATAAGGTAGTGTAAGTTAACAGTTATGTCACATGCCTGAAAAAAAAATCAGTGATTTTTTTTTTTCCCCCCTAATGAGATAGCAGAAACTAATCAGGCTGTCAACAGCTATTTGAAATGCAAATAAGGACAAAATAATGCTGAACAAAACTTGCAGTACAGATGCAGTAGCCAGTTTTTCATATATTATTAGGTTTCTCCAAAGCAAAAAATTATGATCCAAGAGCCAATATATTGTTACTTGGACTGTAAAATACCGTATTGTTGTCGTGGTTTCAGCCAAATTTACCAAAACCTGAGTGACAGATGTCCCCCCCTCCCCCCTTTTGGTCAGAGAGGAGAGGAAGGAGTTAAAGAGATTCAAGAGTTTAGAACAAACTAAACTACTTTAATGAAAATATAAGTAATATAATAAAAAGGAAATTTAGGAAAAAGGGAGTATACAATATATACAAAACCGTATCAAGCTCCCAGGATGACGACCACGTCACCAGCAGGCTTCAGGAAAAGTCCCAAACTGGACTCGGTGATCGACAGGAGTCGGATTCCAGATCTGGAGTCAGGAACGCTCGGATCAGGATCAAAGGCAGACGAACAGGCAGAGTCCTCCTTGGATGTCAGCCATCGAAGAAGGGGCGAAAAAGGGGCGAGAAAGGGCAAAAAGGAGAGTTGACCTGTTGATCCTTCAGCTTTTATACAGGGCATGATGCTGATGGGATGGAATACCCCTGTTGGTCCGTTCTGGGTCACCTGTCCTGTCCGCTCCTCCTTGAAGGTGGGACCCTCCAACGGGCAAATGTTGAAAATTATCTGACCTTGGTTCTTCCAGCAATAAGTCTAAACAAGGGCCTCTCTGCATACCATCCCTTGGTATAATCAAGTCTTATCACTGTGAGACGGAACAGCTCTGAACAATGTGCTGTAAATTTCAGAGTTTATCTAGTTAGAAAAGGCCCAGCTAAGAAAGTAAAACTGTAAAACAGAAAATTGGTTCGTTTTACCTCAAACCAGGACAATTGTTTATCACTCAGACACAAAATGGGATCTCTATTTTCATATTCTTTCTACCTAACAGATGTCTTCATACAGTTTACAAATGCACATTCTTCTGTGTAAGTTCTTAATTTTTTTTTCTTTATGATAACTTCACAAATAGAAAAGAAACAAGGTAGCAAGTAACTATCTTTTGTGATAAAACACTGACGGGAAGGCACTGTAAGCATAGGTAATAATTGCAATACACATCCAACATCTAAAATCTACAACTACTATAATTGGTATCAGGTGATCTGTATGAAAAAATCTTAGCTAATGAACTAAAGGATCTTTAAAGAATCTGCATTTTTCTGCTGTACTGCTGTTCTTAAGTCACAGTTCTGACTGAGCCCAAATAGCTGTGCTGTTAAATACTGGGTATGTCTATTTACCTACACTACTGATTTTAAGGGATGATATATGTCTAGTAACAGTATGAAACAACATACAAGAACCTCATAGGAAACATTTTCCTGTCATTAAAATATCACTTGACAGATGTAATATTAATGAAAAGCTATTTCATGGTGTCCTCTAGGTTTTTTGTTAAAAAACATTCTCAGAAATTTTAGCTGCTTATCTTATTTTCCCCACAGTTTTGAAGAGAAATCTTTCTGCCAAATTAGTCTCTCTATACTATCCCATGGAATTAAATGACTACTTTTATTTTTAATATGTGTAAAACGCTTTTCATATGATACAATTGCTAACAATTACCAAACAGGATGAATTCACCTGGGAAAAAACCATTAACTGCTCAAAAAGCAGTATATGTCCATAACATTTTATTTTTGCTCTTGTTTGCTTAAAGTTTATCTTCAGCTGAGCTTGGAAAAGTAGAGTTCAAGTTTTAAAGATATTATCTTTTATCATTAGCTCTCTCAAAAAAGTTAAACAGCATTTAACCTAGTAACCACAGTTAATACATTTGTATTTTAGCTAAAAGTGACTTAGATATAATATATGCAAGAACCCTTAAGTTTGTTGTCCAGTGGAATTACATACTGCATTTATGTACCCTGCAGTATTTGACATGATACTGAGACAGTGGCTCGTATTTACAGGCATTTTTAGGATTTCCTTCCAAAACTGTCAAGAGATATGCAACAATTTCTTATATCACAAGTGCAGCCTGAAAAGTTAATAATTCTTTAAAAAATGTTTCTAACATATCAATTATTTAACCTTTATATCCAGTGGGATTCTACTAATGGCTTTATACCTATATTTTTTTTGTGGTGGAGATGATGAGAGGAAGTGAAGATGTATATAAGTCAAAGAAAGCTCATTAGAAATGCTTAAGCTGGAAATCCTCATATTTCTAGTACATTTGATTTCAACTAATACCATCTCGTCTTCAGAAAGGTAAATCTTTGATATGAAATTGAATGCAGGCTAACATATAAAATATTCTAATAGATAGTAAGAAAGCTAAAATACTGACTGCTAGTTTCCAGTAAAGGAAAAGCTGCTTCTAACATCAGATGAGTGAATCACCACATCAAACCTCTGCTTACTGAGGAATTTATCATAAACACTGACTAGAATTTTTACAGTTTACATTTCCAAGTAATCTTTATATATATATATA
>VZRU01017557.1:54898-66750 GCA_013398155.1 Pedionomus torquatus | reverse complement strand
AAAAAAAAAAAAAAAAAAAACCAACACAAAGAAATGGGAAATACAAATTCTCAGAGCTCTTACCAACCAAGTTGAGGGATTATATTACTCAAGTAACAAAGAAAGTTAAAGGACTTCATGGACTTGCAGGCTTTTCTGATTATACAGATGCCGTTGAAACTTAAATCTCTGTGTTGTGTCCTCTTCACAGGTTCCTGAGATGTTAGTGCCTGTGAAAGAGCTGCCTGTAGTAGCTGAAACATAGAAGAAAGCAGCACCAACCCCAAAGCTCCTGTACATTCCATTTCCCAGTTGAGCAGTAGGTGACTCAGTTCTTTCTGGAAAGCTTTTGCTCTATCATTATCAAAGGTACCCTAGAAATTGCCTCCTAGAGCCCACAACAGAAGAAACAGGCTGCTCTGCAAGTCCTGTGTTAATATCTGAAGGATCTCTCAATGACCTTAAGTGCTGTGCTGAACCCAAACACAATGTGACAAATGGGTAAAGAAATTCATACTGTAACTACATCAGTTAAGCATTTTTTTCTAAATGCTTATATTTCTATGATTGTTTATTCATTCCCCTGCCAGCTTGGAAGTATTAACAGTTTAAATGGAGAGAGGCAGAAATTAAAGTTAAATGAAGTACTGATAAAACTTGCTAAAAAATTACACAGTCAGACATGCTAACAACTATGTTTTAATTATCTTCATAGGCTTTGGTAGTACTTAATCTTTTTGACATTATTTAAATTAGAGAGCAATGTGGACCTGCAGGAGTTAGGATATCTCTAAACAGGGGGCAGCCCACGGGTTTGAATAGTAAGTTAGCACACTGTGCCTTATTTAGCACATTTTTCAATGCCACATGTTGCTCACACTGAACTTCAAACATTACACTTGGTAGACTCCCACATTTGAATTGCATGGGCTGAATTTGTTGCTGTGATAGCTCCACTCAAGCTTATAAAAAAATAAGGGGCCTAAGGGGGATATAGGCAGTAACTTAGCAGAATGTTCAAGTCATCAGCCGGGATTTAATATTAGGGTAGAAATCCATTGACTGAACTATGAGTGCAGAACATTTTATATCTCTAAGGTATATAGCAGCCAAATGCAACCCCTGGCAAGGACACTGAAATAAGAACTGTCCAGGGGTTATGCAGCAGTATGTCTGAAAGGACATTAAATCTTTAGGCAGCAAGACATCATCACCAATGCAAACCTCTGACCACCCTCAAAATAACAGTTACAGAGCATTACACCATCTTCTCTGACTCACATTCTCAATATGCATGGGAACAAGACTTCAACTTGGATTTTTAATTACGTTTGCTTACAGAGTGACAGGTTTGAGTGGAAATAAGGGATATCTTCTTAGTCTACTACTGCAGAAAAGAATAATTAATTTTCATTCATAAATGCTGAGAATGCTCAAACTTTTGCTGACTTCCCAAGTGGACTAAGTGCCTCCACTTTCAGCAGACACTCAGCACTTTGAAGAATTGTGTCCTCTATTTGAAACACTTCGTAATTTTGCTTCTTTTTTTTTACATCAGGTCCATGAAAGAAGTAAATGCACAATGAGATATGTGGGTTTCATTTTGGAAAATTCTTTTGCTTTGCAGAATTCTTGAAATAAAAGGATCTTGTTCTTTTCCATTTAATGGCATATCACTTTAGTATTCTTATAAGATAGTGGCACAGATGCTCTTTCTAGAAAATACATATTCTCACAGGCAAGAACTCAGTAGATTGGCAGAGGTGACTCTTTCTTATGTTAGATGGATTCAGGAAGCAAAGTAGTTAATGTGGATTCTACTGATGTTTTTTGAAATAGCTGTTTCTAAAAAATAACACAAAAATTGATGAAAACATGTCAGCTTTCTTGTGAGTGCCATAAAAAATTCCTTTGAGGTAAAGCATAACAGATAAATTCTCAGAGGGCTTTTTTGCACTAGCAAAACCTGAAATCTCAGCTTCACAAAATTATTTTTCAAGATAAAAATAGAAAACCAAACCACTGCTCACACTACTCAAATTTTAACCAGAAAATAAAGTTAGAAAAGGCTCCAAATACAACCTTTTTTCATGCAGGTGCCTTTTTTTTTTTTCTGAAACATGAAGTGCTATGTAATATATTCAATAGCATGTTATAATACAGTCATATTTAGACACATATTCTGACACTTTTGTAGATGTTCAGGGCATGTATGTATATGTAGGATACTGTGATATAACCTGAATGTCAAGATATTGTTGCTGTCTTCTTAAATTTCTTCCAATTACTTTATTGTACTGCTTTAAGATATACCTCTTTTCTTCCTTTTCATGATCCTTGAATATGTTTTATACATATATTGCTAATTTGCAATATTACACACTTACATGCAGGTTTTAGAACTATCTTTCTTTCCCACTGGTCTAGCTCCCTAGCCCAGTAAATGGACTATAGCATATAGCCACCGGAATTAAAAAAAACAGTGTTGTCAGGTCCATAATCAGTGGTGTATCTTACCTCTACAGTGTGGGTACGAAGAAAACTTTACAGGATGTACAGGAAGCCCCAATGATCTAAATGTGTCAGGTACTGTCATGATGTTGTTGACAAAGTCATAACAGCACTGAACAAAGAAGAGTCAGGCTTGTCCAGATGATTGTCCAGGAAATTTAGAAAGAAAGCAAATTTAGTCCAAATATTATATCAGCAGTGCCAAAAAGCTATAGAAACAAACCCATAATAACCTAGCTTGAGTAACCCACATATCAGTAGGAAGATGAAATGTAGCAGAATCAGATCGCTCTCAGCTTCCATGGTAACAAGTTTCCATACACCAGAAGTAAGAGACATTTGGGACATCAGGCTTGGATCTAGTCCCCTTCTTTGCTATTACTCAGAACAGTATGCTGAGTTTTTTGACTTCTTCTCAGAGACTAAATTAATCAAAAATTTCACCTTGATTCAAGTGTTAACTAGCTAAGCAAGCAGTACAATGCAATGGAAATTTATTTAACTGTTTGGGGGAGAAGATTGTTTTATAATTGTCTCAGACAACTACTTCCTTTGCTCTAATCTGGGAAAAGAGCATAACAAACAAATGGATACGAAAACCAAACAAATATAAAAAAATATCCCTGGATGGGAAAGTAAGACATAAGCATCCAAACTAGTGAACAAAAAGAAGGAAAAAAAGTTTATAATCACTAAAGAGAAAAAAGTCCCAGAAGATGAGCTAAGTACAAAGACATACTGCCTTCGCCTGCAGGACAAAGGTCACCACAACTACATATGCCTGGAGTTCCTCTTCTGACTTTCTTCCTGATCCAAAGGATGGTAGTGAGAGGTCTCTGCTTTGTTTATAAACATATGCTAATTAAAATGAGTTAATTACTGAGTTTCTTACTGTATAAGAAAATATTTGGTCACTGAACTGATAGTGATAACAATGGGACTTCAAGTAGTAGTTAATCACCTCAAGGTTCTCTCATTTCTCACCAATTAGACAGAGCTGTGGCTACTTCAAAGGTTAAGAAGCTGGCAAACTTACAGTAAACTTTTACTGCCCTGAGATGACTCAGTACATTAAAAAGATAATGTAAGAAAGGGTATCCTTACCCAACTGACCACAGAGGAACTCATACCTATGCAAAAGTGGTCTACAGACACTGCAAAATTTAATACACATATGCAAAAGTGCTACTCGGTCATCCTAATGAATATGTAATCCTAGGTGGAGTTATGTATTAGGTAGGCAGAATACTGAGAATCTTTTGTGTATAGATAATGGCTTAAGGTCCCCAGTAAGGTGTGCTAATTTGTGGATTTCCACCCAATACTTGACATAGCATAAAACAATATCTGTTCTCTAAACTGCTTCTGGTTTCAAGAGCTTTTGTTTCAGGTAACATGGGCATGCCAGCAAGATGTTGATGAGGAGGTGCCCCAACTTTTTTGGGGTTCAGAGGGGTGTGCAAAGGAAAGGAGACGTGATGCAGTCTGACCTCTGAGATTCTGGAGGAGACAGGGTAGGAGTTGCAACCTATGCAAATATGCATAGATACGAGTCAAGCTCTTACAGTAGCACATACTGCTAACCCGGAATATAAAATATATATGGGCAACTCTGCCATCCTTGATTGTAGGTAAGAGATAAATACCCAAAAGAGAAACAACTAGTTGTTCCTGAACTCTAAACGAGGTAGTGATATAGCAGAGGAGATGTAAAATCTTAAAGCATGATGAAAGGAAGAATATTTTTCCATAGACAAAATTGTAAATATACCAAGTCCCAACTATTTGATTTCATAATCCAGTGCTAGAAAATTCTGTTCTCACAATTTTTTCTTTCTCACATAATGAAATAAATTAATATTTTAACTTACAAATAAACCATAGAATGACTAGACTAATACTTTGTTAAACTTTATGATTTAAACTTTTGTTGCCATATAGTAAGCAAAATATTTTGTGTATCCCAAAAGACTACGTCTTTACAAAGAAGAGAAGAAAAATGTTACGTTCCTCTTTGACTTTAAAAGCTCTTTCTTGCCCTTGTCTTTTACAGACTCTTTTCACCTCTAGTAGAAAGCTAAAAATAAACTCACCAGCAAAACTCAAATACTGTTTCATGTATTAGAGATGACTGAGACTGATTTTTTTAAAGCTTCTTGACTTAAAGATCTAAAATAAACTTTAAAAAGAATGCTGTATCCCTCCAGCTCAGTTCAGTTTGAATCTCAGTCACCAGTTTCCTTTGATAGTCTTTGTAAGTTGCAGGCACAGCCTCAAGCAAAGACAATTCCAAAAAAAAAAAAAAATGCTGTAAGGATGGATTTTTCATACCAGTACGCAAGAACAAAATTTAAACTCATGTGCCTGTCACACAAGAAATACAATCATACTTACAAAAATAAAAAATAAAATACAAAATATTTTAATAAATTATATATTATTAGATATAATTTCAATATAATAATAGATAATAATAGCATTACTATTTACTGCACAGGGAAATCAATGCTATTTAATATTCTTATATATGTAATGTCAATTTCTATCACTGTTATATAATGATTCTGCTTTGTAAAACACCTCAGTTGTTTGCGTTTTTTTTTCCCGTCACAGAAAACTGCAGTAATTTTCTAATCAAAATCTAATCCAGTCCAACATTAATTTGTAACTTCTCAACAGTTAGATTTAGTTGCTTATCTCAGAGAAGAATGAGAAAATACTTAAAAGCAATCCTACATTAATACATTATTATCATTGAACTCCTTGAAATTATAATAACATGGAAATGCTAAAGATTTCAAGTCCCAAGGGCAATTTTAAACTGCATATGCTGTTTGTAGCATTGTATTTTCCTGAATATAGTTTCTAATTAAAACCATAAGAGGAAAAAAAAAAGCTATGGTATTGACAGCTCTTCAGCCCTTCTCAAAGAAATCTCTTCACCAACAGAGGTTGTAGATCTTAAAACACAGAAGTCTGAAGGGATGCCAACAGGAAAATCATCCCTTGAGCCTTAGAAATGGGTTTCCATCCATTTCCTTTCTGTCTTCATTATTGATTACTTGTATTCTGTTCTTTCTTTCTTCCTTCCTTTCTTTCTTCTGTATTTCTCTCCCTTCCTCTCCCCATGGTCCTTCCCTAGACCATCCTTTCTTCTTTCCATCTCTCTTTCCTGACTTTCTTCCTTTCCTCCCTCCTACCTTCCTTCCTTTCTTTAATTTTTCTTTAGTTAAGTACCATTATAAGCAAAGAACTAAATTTTTTTCTTGACTTCCTCCATTTTTTAATACCAATTCTATTGTGCTCCATTTATTGTGTTCCATTATAAATTATAATAACTATGCAGCTTTGTCTTTCTGTCACTGGAAACCTACCAGCTGCAAACAACTGACAAACACTCAAATCTGGAGTTTGATAAAACTGGTTCTAAAGTTAACAAAGAGAATAAATAAATAGTAAGTAACATATTTAAAGTTGACCATGTATATATTGTAAAGTTGGATGGACCTGGATTTCCTTCATGTACTGCATAATGGCACTCAGGATAATCTGTTCCATGACCTGTCAGACTGACAGGCCTGTAGTTTCCTGGATCATCCTTCCAACCCTACTTGTGGATGGACATTGCATTCACTAGATGACAGTCAGCTGAGACGTCCCCAGCGTACCAGAGCTGCTGCTAAAGAATGGAAAGTGGCTCCTGCCAGCTCCCTCAGTACCCTCAGGTGGAACCTAAACTGAACAAATTGAATTTGGACCTGAAAAGAGAAATACTCAGGAATGGATGCTTATGTATTGTCAATATTCTCTATGAAAGCATTTATGCAGAAAGAGGGAGGCATACTATTTGCATATCTTCCTACAAAGAGATAAGGTTGCCTTATCTCCATGCCTTGCTTCACAGCTCTGTCAGGTCTTAGATTCATCCATCTCTGAGAAGTCTATTAACTGAGGTCCCCTGTCTTGTGCAGACTTGTATAGAAAGCATAGGAGGATCAGCCACTCCCAGTACTTTTAAAGGATCAAGTTTGCCCTTGAAGCAACACCAGGGTATTCTAGGGAAAGTATAGAATAGCAAAATTTGTCTTTTTGGTTTGTTTGAGCAACCACATTGGTTGATGTGCTGTCACTTTCCCACTGAGTCTTAGACACTCAGTCTACACAGTAGCTGACACCTGGTCACCCCCTGTTTCTGCACTTTCACACCTGCAGGCCTCTGTGGTGTGTGGTCCTGCTCTACTTGCTGGTCCTAAGACCTCTTATTGTGCTTCAAGGTTAGTCAAACTCAAAGGTCACTGGCACCCACACATACACAGTCATAACTCAGAGCACATGCACAGAGATTGTATTTGGAAGTATGGTCTGATAAAAAACACATGATAGACTGGAGCAACAAAGCATAGTCAGACAACTATACTGACCAACTCCTGTTTACATGTGACCAGACTCTTTTATCCCTTTTTCTATCTATGCTTTTTTGTCCTTGATTCACCTTTATCTCTCCCTGTGGTCGTTTACCTAAACAGTTTACATCAAGTCTCATACATTGCCAAAATCACCTTATATAGCACCCCATAATACACTTTATGAATTCCCAAAATGCTCTTACACCTGCGTCCCTGCAGCCCTTTGGGCCATGAGGCCCTTCAGTCTGCAGGGCATTACAGGGAGGAGTTTCCCTACTGACACCTCTGGGTGGGTTTCAATCCAGAGACAGCAGCCTGATCATCCTCCTTGGATGGTCCTAGGTATCAGTCAACTCAGGTGCTTCCTTCTCACTGTGATTAGGGTTTTACACTTACCATTGTTCCTCAGATGCCCTCAAGGTCCCAGTGTTTAAGCAGCTGTGGTGGTGAATGCAACACCTGTGGTTCTCTAACCTCTAAAAAGGTTAGAGAAGTATTCACAAATAGTATTTTCAGCCTAGTATTCATATTGTTGTTTTCAGCCTCCAGAAGCCTCTGCTCATAAAGTATTTTATAATTAGCTGATCTGCACTTTTTACTGACTTCTGGAACAGAACATGCAAGGATCAATAGGAAGCTAAGCCTGATAGTTGCCTCCTGATAGGTTACTATCATGGGGCTAAGAAGATGGCATATATCATTAGCGACACATTCAGCTACAGATTTTTATCTTTGGCAGAATGATGTAACCCTCATTACAAAAGAACAATGTTTAATTGATCCATTTGCTCCCAGCAGTCTTGGTGTTATTTTTCCTTACAACATAAAGGCCAAATTGCAGTTCAGCTTCAGTCAAGTGAAAACATATTGCAGCAGGAGTAGGAAATAATCTCTGCACATTTTAATTACTGTAGTTAAAATACAAGAAAATCATTACACAAGTAATTTTACAAATGCTGTCAGAAGACATTTTCAATAATAGTTGAATTAGTGCAGAGAAACTATGAAAAGCCCTTTTTTTTTTTTTTTTTTAATATGAACTACCCCCCTCCCTTNATATGTACTAGCCCCCTGCCTTTTCCTTGTTCCCAAATGTTTCTTCAGGTTTTCCAGATTTCACTTAGCTTGGCACACAAGCCTTATCATTACTACCTCCAACACATGTGAACAAGAGAGATTTTTATTCTCAGTTATACTGAGAAAGTCTTAAATGAAAAAATGTTATAATTAAGTCAGGCAAACCAATGTACAGTACATAGGTAATAATGATAACCTTCATAGTTTCTTGCTAAAGGCTGAATATGCTGCATAGAATTTAAACAAAATGCCTATGGTGTCCAAATAGCTTTAAATAGACAATCATCTTAGAAAGGGAAGCTAATAATTTCTTCCCTCACCACATGGAATACTGTGGGAGAAAAAAAAAAAAACAAAACAAAACAAAACAAAACATTTTTATCTACAATAGGCAATTGTAAAGAAACAAAAACTACCCTCTATAGTGCATCCTCTATAACTAATCAGAAGCCAAACCGAGAAAAGTTATTCCAAAGGCCTAATGGGGTATTGGAAAGAATGAAGTGGTTTTGGCTGCAGCTTATTTCTCACCTCTTATGTTTCAAGTAACAGAATCTGTTGGCTTAAGGACTGAATCTATTTAAGCAGCTTACTGTTTTCTCCAACAAGCTCACCCTACTACCTCTCCCCAGCACAATAAAAACCCTGGAGCCTTCCATTGATAGAAAGCAATTAATTTCCTCCCATCTGCTGATCATGCCAAATCAAGCATTGAGCAGAATATGTATGAATATATTTAGGAGGTAGGTTACAGTTCTGTGCCTCCTTACCCATTTTTACAGATACCAACCTCCTTGACATTTGCAGTGTCTATATCTTTAGTAAATGCTCTTAATCCTATTTGAAAGACCAGGACACTATTGGAATGCAAATACAGCACCTTTAAAGTGCTTTCAGACACCTTATGGAGAAATACTCTAATTACATGATTCTTCCATGTGTTTGGGGGAACATATGTAGCTGCTTACTAACTGATAGCATGCCCATAAGTGATTTGTACAGTTCAATAACATTAGATATTAAATTCATTTAGCAGCATATTTATTTATTTAAACAATGAAATCTATGACTCTTTACCTTTAAGTAGCTAGTGAATGCTAGTCAGGACACTACTAGAATTACTGAGGTCATGTTCATAAGGTACACAAACAGGTTAACAACATTTTTATGTATCAACGAAGGTCTTCTTCGAAATCTGTAGTGAACAATTTTTGTGTGTGATTCACCACTGACAGAGATCTATAGGTCAAAATGTTGACTGAATTTTTTAATACACTGAGCAAAAAAAAAAAAATAGTAGTCACAGTCATCCTATAGTTTCCTATATTAGAATTATCAAAAACAAACAAAAACCCCCAAATCAACCAAACAAAAGCCTCCAAAAACACACACATCAACCTACCCTAACTCTGAGAAACTCAATTTGTAATTTTAGACCTGGTAAAAAATGCATACCTAACATCTCAAAAGCCCAAGATGAACAGCCAAAACTTTATTCTGTTCTTGAACTGATCTACAAAACTTAGCCACTGAGAGGGAAAGAATAAATTGAAACCACATCTTTGGATCGAATCTATTCCTTTACATGCAAAGACAAGGAAATCTGTTCTGGTACTCTGATACCGTAAGCAAATTAAATATAGCAACAAGAGTATAGTTGCAGGTCTTCAAGTAGTTCTACAGGGACACATTCCTGACTCAATGTTTTCTTGACATGAATGGAAACCAATGTCTTGGGTTGTGGGTTTTTTTCACTAATTATATTAAGTGAGCCAAATAACCTGAGGATGATCTGTTAGCCTTATCATTGCATTTATTACTTGTTAATTTAAGACACCTTTAACATGACTATTTGTAAAGAGATTTTTCTTATTGCCATAAAGAACAGTAAGGATTAAGTAGTAAAAAATGTCAATTCATTCTTTCTTTTCTTTCCTTCCTTTATCTTGCCTAAGAGAACTGAGATACTGGGAATCAAATCTGCATTAAATGTAATCTTCATGGAGATCTGAATGCAAGTTTAAGAAAGCAAACTTCGTTTCCCAGAGGCTCTAGCAGCTTGATAAAGGTACAGCTTTTCTGAAGCTGAAGATCTGGTCCTATACGATTTTAAAAAGGCATATGTTAAAAGAATACTTCTTGCATTACCGAATTTTCTTATATTTATATAATTCATAGAATCATAGAATCATAGAATCATAGAATGGTTAGAGTTGGAAGGGACCTTGAAGGTCATTGAGTTCCAACCCCCCTGCCATGGGCAAGGAACACCTTCCACTAGACCAGGTCGATCAAAGAACCATCAAGCCTGGCCTTGAAAACCTCCAGGGATGGGACATCCACAACTTCCCTGGGCAACCTGTTCCAGTGTCTCACCACCCTCACAGGAAAGAATTTCTCCCTAATATCCAATCTAAATCTCCCCTCTTCCAAATTAAAACCATTACCCCTTGTCCTATCACTACACTTTCTGATAAAGAGTCCCTCTCCTGCTCTCCTGTAGGCTCCCTTCAGATACTGGAAGGCTGCTAGAAGGTCTCCCCAGAGCCTTCTCTTCTCCAGGCTGAACAGCCCCAGCTCTCTCAGCCTGTCCTCATAGGAGAGGTGCTCCATCCCTCTAATCATCTTTGTGGCCCTTCGTTGGACCCGTTCCAACAGTTCCATGTCCTTTCTCTGTTGAGGACTCCAGAGCTGGACATAGGACTCCAGGTGGGATCTCATCAACACAGAACAGAGGCCCAGAATCACCTCCTGTGACCTGCTGGTCACGCTTCTTTTGATGCAGCCCAGGATACGGTTGGCTTTCTGGGCTGCCAGCGCACACTGCCGGCCAATGTTGAGCTTCTCATCCATGAGCACTCCCAACTCCTTTTCCTCAGGGCTGCTCTCCAGCCATTCTCTGCCCAACCTGTATTTGTGCCTGGGATTGCCACGGCCCAGGTGCAGGACTCTGCACTTGGCTTGGTTGAACTTCATGCTATTTGCATTAGCCCACCTCTCAAGCCTGTCCAGGTCCCTCTGGATGGCATCCCTTCCCTCCAGCATGTCGACTGCACCACCAAGCTTGGTGTTGTCAGCAAACTTGCTGAGGGTGCATTCAATCCCACAATCCATGTCTCCAACAAAGATGTTAAATAGCACAGGTCCCAGTACTTACCCTTGTGGGACACCACTCGTCACGGTCCACCACTTGGACATTGAGAGTTGACCGCAACCCTTTGAGTGCTGCCATCCAGACAGTTCCTTATCCACCGAGTGGTCCATCCATCAAACCCATGACTTTCTAATTTGGAGACTAGGATGTCATGAGGGACAGTGTTGAATGCTTTGCATAAGTCCAGGTAGATGACAGATTCCAGGATACTAATGAAATACCTTCCGAAAATTCAGTAGTTCACAGTTTAGAATCATGTCAGTAAATTCCCTTTGTAAGCCTCAAAAACCATTAAGCAATTAAATGTAAGAGACAAATTCAAAACCCTTGTAGCAACTTGTCAGACTTGATCCTCAATTAGTAGATAACATAATAATTAAAAATATCTGGCATGAAATATGAACATTGTCACCTTTTACATTTTCCTGTTGACTGCAGAATAGAGGTCAAGAAATTTACATGAGATTACAGTTCTGACTGTTTTTTCTTGACTTCTCTGATAATTTGACATTTCTGTAAGGAAACATCCAGAAACAAAACATCAACATAGTGTTTAAAACCCATAATCCCCACACACTGGTTGCATAGTTTTAAAGTCTTTTGTGAAGGGTGTGTGTATATGCATGTCCAAATCTCATGCCAATACAATTTTAAATTATTCTACAATAATTTAATAAAATTTAAATATAATTTTAAAATTTTAATTTAAGAATATTATTTAAATA
>VZRU01017557.1:15940-48536 GCA_013398155.1 Pedionomus torquatus | reverse complement strand
GGGTTATGTTCCTCTTTTTCCAATTGGCAGTAAATATATATATATATATATATTATATATATATATGTAATACTAATGGATATAAACCATACTCATTCATAAAAATCCTGAAGAAAGAACTGTTTTTAAACACAACCCTTCACAACTTTGGGTATTTTCTGCCATCCCTGGAGTGGAAGCCTTGCTGTGTAACAGACGTGTAACTGGTCTGGCTATGAAAGGAAACACTAATTATCCACTTCCTGTGTGACCCTGAGCAAAGCAATTTGCTGCAGTGCCCATTTCCTTTCCTTTGATGTATGTCTAATCATTTCATATAAGAAAGAAATTTGTGGGAGCAATTGTTTTTTACCAGACATATGTTCAGTGCTGAGAACAATGAGCCCCAAACTTCACTTGAGTGACTACATACTATAAATACATAAATTTCTCTGTGTGTTTCTGCATTTATTCACACACAGTTTATATATATACCTTCTAAACACTCTATAATCCCTATACTCTATATTATATACATTAGATGGTATATAAAAATATATTCTTACAGTGGCATAATGTTATAGAATAAATTGTTAATTTAGTACAAGCGACTGATTACTAAGCCTTGCCCCAGCTGCTCATAGACAGTAGAGGATAGATTGTATCTGCGCATTCAGCCTTGTCTATTTTGTACTGCTGTGGCAGTACAGAAGATATAATAACCAGTTGATAATATGCCAAAAATAAATAATTCTGCAAGTATTTATGAAGGATGCTTTTGAGAACTAGCACACATCACAAGCACAATGCTGAACCCAGAAAACTCCAGTAGTCGATTTGCCCACACAGGAACAGTGCTGGAGTGTCTCATCAAGCACAGTGGTTTAGATAGTCAGCAAGCCCACAGAATGTAACTGCAGGTTATAAAACAGAGAACCATTTAAAACATTGAAAAAATGGCTGCAGTGATTTAAAAAAAAAAAAAAAAACAAACACCAAAAACAAACCAAACACTTTTTGTAATAAACTTTCATTTGAAATTACAAAGCAAAACTGGATCAAATGCAGTTAGAATCTCATTTTATCATAAGGATAGAAATAGCCAGACTTAGTATGAAAATTAAGATAATTGAGTCCCTAAAATTCTGTAGAAAAAAAAAATGCCTTGTGATTAAATGCAATTTGATTTAATTTAAGAGTCAGACCTCTAGAGTCATATTTATAGCCCATAAAAATTAGACTTAGAAGTATTTTACTCACTTTTTCTTTTTACTCTTTCTCAGCAAGAGATGAAATATGTAGGGATTAACCTTCCAAACAGTCTTGAAATGGTGTGGGCCCACTGGAACTGCGATCCGCCAGCTGAGGCATTGTGCTGGGCCCACTGGAGCTGTAATCCTCCATCTGAAACATAGTTAGATAGTTTTAACTCAATGCAGCATTAAGGGCACAAAGATCTTTTTGTTAGCCTATAGTCCAGAACATGACTACTAGATAATTTTTGTGATAAATTTGTGTTGCCTAAGGAACATGTTATCTAGATGATTTTTAGTGATTACAGGTGCCAGAGAAAAAAAAGAACAAATCAAGCTCCCACCACAAATGCCGTATCTCGAGCTAGACAACCATGAAAAGGAGTCAGCCACCTGTGGAAAGAACTGTGGGGACCAGCACATGGGCAGAATACATATGTATTAGCTAGATTTCAATAGGCATAATCTGTAATGGCCAAAAAACCATCCGCGCAATGAACAGATTAACACGTTAGGTGGAGTGATCCCCTGTGTTCCCAGTGCTGAATAAACATACCTCTCCATAACTTGCGAGTTTAGAGTTTGTTCCTCACGATCCCCGGATCAGTCTGGACAAATTTGTACGTAGAACTTTAGTCCTATAGACACACATTTTATTATATGTATTATATGTATGTAGTAGTGTCTGTTTTACATGAAATGACTATTACTGTAATAAAAACTATAAGGATTACAGGATTAAAAAATTAAAATTTTAGACTTTATTAAGTAATTTCAATAGCTGTGTCAGAGCTTTCCATTGTTAACAGTATTATTCATATTCCAAATATGGATAATACTTGAATTTTGTTGTTCTCTTCAGATTTTAAAATGAACATTTATGAAGACTTAACATAATGATTAGGATTCATCAGTCCCATATATTGTCTACATACATAGCAGAAGTGTGGAGATCCACCATCATGTTCAAGTTAAAATAAATGCTGTTGAAATGCCAAATATCAAGAAAATATTTGCCCTTTGTGCTTGTAGACAATTACTTAGAATAATTGTGTTCTGTCAAGCAGACCCTAATATTTCCTCAAAGAATTAGACAATGCAGTGGAAAGATCATGATGTTTATCTACATGATCATCAACATTAGCATTATTAGTTGGCAAATCTTTAATAAAATACAAAATATAGGAGAAATATTTGGAGAAGGTGACCAAAGGCTACACAACTGATGTTCTTTAAAATAAGTATCATTTTTTATTGCAGAATTCCTGTTCTCCTAGCTTTGCTTTTTCAGCTGCTCTCTAAACTTATTTCTTAAAAGCTGACTTCTAATACAAACAATTTGTCTATTATTACTCTAAATATCTCTCTATATAAGCAATACAATCTAAATATATCCCTGCAGATTAATAAAATTAATTAAATACTCTTTTAAATGTAATAAAGTCCAATTACATGAGTTAGAGTATATACAGATATTGCTTTTTGATATTACATTCTTTCATACTGAAATATGAGTCACTGAAGAAAATTATGCTTTTCAAAATATGGATTGTGAAAGAAGTGATAACTTAGCTTTCCATATTTATGTCCTTCCAGTGAACACCATACAAATTATGGTTCATTTTCTAGTGACAGGAAAGCTATTTTTTTGTTTTTTCTTTTTCTTTTTTTTCACCAGCTGTGCTTTTGGGTTTCTGAAAGGCAGACTCTTTTCTTTTTCAAAAAACATAGATGCCAGAATCAGAAATTTCCTGGCAATTTATGAATGAATAACTATAAATTTGCTCAATTTTCCTAGCAGATTTTACAGCATCTTCTTTTTTTTTTTTTTTTAAGAGTATATGTTATTTCTGATATATATAATGCACATATGCAAAATTTATATGCCTATATAATATTAAAAAAAAAAATCTAAATGGGTTTTCATTTTGGGAGTCTTTTTGTGGGTTGTTTTGTTGTTGTTTTTCTCCCAAGTAGTCTTTACCTTTTGTCTCCTTAGGAGTGAGACAAAATGTCTTTTAGGTCTTACGTATTGTCATTCAAAAATCAATACAGATATTTGTGAAGATATGGAAATGATAATTCTATCTCAAGTCAGTTAATGTGAATCGAGCTGTTAATATTCTGCATGTGGTTTTCTATAGAAACTGCTTTTCTAGAAAGAGTGTACAGAATCCAAAGTGTACAGAGTGATATAACTAATTGTGAAACAAAATAAGTCCAAGCACTTAAAAGGCATAGGCTGGCCCAGGAGGACAATCAAAGCACTTCTTATGATTTTTTACTATTCACTAAGAGATGAGCAAAGAAAAGAACCCACATTCTTCAGAGTGAACAGTAAAATGATATTTCTGAAAACTCAAAAATTTAATCATCGATTCCTTTTAAAAGAAATTTATGTAGTAGGAGGCTGGAACACAAGATAATGAGATGTGCACAAAATATCCTTGATCAGTACTCCAAATTGCATCTCTCAAATGACTCTAAACTCCAGTAGAAAATCAGATTCAGCCTCATTTGCTATCTCCACCTTTCAGTTATTCTAATATTATCTCAACAGTATGGCATCACTGGTCTGAAGAATGAAAAAGAATAAAATAGAGCCCTTTGTCTAGAGCACCACAGTGACTCACCTGGACATCCCATGCACCTCTGTACTGAACACCCCAGCTCATTTAATCTATGTTCTCTGATAATGTAACAGTTGCCCATTAGCAAATCTGACCCTCTGGCCCCTGACCTTGACCAGACTGTCTCTGGCCAAGAGCATCTTTCCAACAATGCTGCTGCTTGTGTTGAATGCAGGTCTCTTGAGAACCTGGATGTCATGGATTTTTAACATCTGTCCCTCTGAATAGATGCAGAATGACCAACTGATTTGCAATGTCTTTTAAAAATTTAAGTCAGTAAGCTTTCAATTTCTTTGTACATGAAGTCATTAATTAGTTTAGTAATAGATAGGACTTCACATGGGAAAAAAACCTCTTAGACTAGAAATGTTTTATGTTTTCTCTATTGACAAGAATTAAAGTAAATGTTAGCTCTCCCTTGTGTTTCTCTATATGCTTCTTCCTCCTCAGGATGGAGACTATTCCTGAAATCTGGAGCTTGAACTTGCAGGAGTGCTGAGGCTCACATAACCACCAGCAACAGCTTCTCTGCACTGTAGCCAGCGTTTTTCTCTACCCTAGAAGTTGTACCTGTTATAACAGATGCAGTGACTTGACATGTAGCATTTTCTCCGCTTTTCTCAGCAATGGCATGACTGACATATTTTATAATCCTACTCCACAGAGCAGCAGATGGTGCCTACCCTTTCACATCCTGTACAAGACTTGGTATTTCTTCTCTGTCAGTCACAAGAGAGGTTTTTGATTTTTGCTGGCTGCACAAGCCATTGAATTTCATGTAGCAGTTGTTACTTCCCCTGCCAATCTCTTGAGGCCCAGACTTAGCAAAAGTCCTTAACTTGAGATATAACTTTTATGTCAAATGTAGCAAGCCCTGAATGATCACTAACACCACTTTTTAGAAGGACTGACTCAAAGTGAGTGCAAATTAAAGGCAGAGGCATGCCATAGAAATTCAGCACAAAGATTAATCACTCTCCTTACCACTGCAACAAATGAATCCATTAGTGGACGGCCTGTTAAGACCACAGAGAAACCTCAGAAGATATGTGTCTGGTCATCTACCTTTTCTGTTTCACCTTGCCATGAGAAGACAGTCACACAGCACATTAAAGCACTACAGCACTCAAATTAATACACCATACTGCTCAGTAGAGAATGTTCATTTAGTTTCAGAATGATGCTCTAACAGTGTAACTGTTTCTTCTCAGCAATGTGTGCATGAAAAATGTGCCCAAACAACTGTACTTCACTGTGTGATCCTGTCCTCTATTTGTCAGGGGAGCACAATCTCACTGACTCATCCACTCACAAGAAAAGTCATTATATTCACCAGGGACCTTTATCAAGAAACTACACTTACCACATGAAAGCTGACCTTTGGTGAGTGCACAGCGACCTTTGGTGAGTGCACAGCATCCTGTGGAAAAAGGCAGAATGGATATTTCAAAAAGAGGAAAACTATCCAGGAGCAGAAAAGTCTAATCATTCATGTCTCAGCATTACCTGTCCAGGCTGAATGAGACAAAAGCAAAGAGAATGGACAGTATCTGTAATTTCCTGGGATATTGGTTGAAGATTCTAGTACTGATAAGCATGCCACAAATCCAACTTAGTGCACTTGGCTTTAGCAGCAGTCCTTTCTACTCTCACCTTTTGCTTTATTTCTTATAGGCATTTTTAGAACACAGAAATTTTCTTTTTTACTTCTAACCACCAGACTGAAACGTTAAAAATGAAGAAACAAATGTAGACTTTGCTTTTTGAGTTTATACAATAATCTTTAATATATTCTACTCCTGTTTCTGAAAATCCGTTTAGTTCACAAATTCTCATAGCATTTCAGCTCTGCAGGCTTGAAAGGGCAGTGTAATATTAAGGATAGTACAACAAGGGCATTTTAATTTATGCTGAAGTTGTTTGCTAAACTGACATGGAACTAATACTCTTGATTTAGGAGAGATTTCCCAATGCATGCTGGGAAGAACAAAAAATGTAGATAATCAGTACAAGACAGACTTGGAAAGTAATTGGCTGAATAAGACTTTTTCGCAATATTATTTGTCATATCATTTGTAATATTTTCGCAATATTATTTATATTATGGTTACAAATTACTTATCCACCTGATCCCTTTCAATTGTCAGTCTCATGCTTTCAACCTCTACTAGATTTGGGGGATTAAATGTTCATATTCAGTAAGTTACAGATGGGTTTGGCACATACTAAGCAGAACTATAAGACTGGCTATTTCAAAAGCAGCACTGAATCCACACATGAATATCTTACAAAAAATCTTAATAACCATTCCTAGACTCCCTTCTTCAGACAACTCCCTGGATGTTTTGTTTCAGCATGTTTCCTCTGAAATATTCCCATCCCTTTACAATGCCTGCAATAGATATTTTTCTCATTTAAGACTTGAATATCTTGGACACAACAGTATTTTTTATCAATCACATAGGAGGTAGGTTAAACCTCTACATTTAGAAGTACAGGCATTATCTTCAAACACATATCAATTTCAGGACTAAGTCTTGCTTGTTTTACTTCCTATTAATCTAACTCTTATATTCCAATAACAACCTTATAACAAACATACAAAATTATTCCATTACAATAATGTACACCATGTTAGCCATCAGTAAAAATGTCATTAAAAATCATGCATATCTTATAATATTTTACTATCTCACTATTGAAGAGTGTAAAATGAAAAATGTGCATAAAATTTCACAATTAAATGCTGCAACAAAGAATTAGAGTTATTGCTTAGTTTCTGTTAGCTATAATATCTAGGAATAATGTAAACTAATATATTACATTTATGTTAAATAAAATCAATGTATTCAATGTATTAAAAACTGTGAAGAGGAAAAAAGGCAAGCACCATTAATTTGTTCCTCCAACGCTCCACCTTTTTTTTTTCTTTTTTTTGGTAACCCAATAGGATACTGAGGAACCTGAGAAATAAATATAAAGGTTCTGTATCATTGCTGCTTCAAGATAATGTCTTTAATTGTCCCGATTTTTAATCTGGCTATCAGAAATTCATGTTATGAAAGACAGAACTTGTACTTGAGGGCTGGGCATTGATCAGGCAATTGCAAATGAGGTAACTGCTGGGGAAGAGTACACTTTTAAACTTTGAGGCCCTGGGATCTAACTGGAAGGCATTCAGAGATTTGTGCATTTAAGATAGCTATTAGTGCAAAAAAGAAGTGAGACCGGATGAAGTGTTTCCACTTCTGGTGGAATAATGTATTCCAATGAATAACTGCAGTTTTGATAAGGTGATTTTCTATGGAAACAGTTTGCCTTTCTTGAAATAGGTTTCTCAGCAGAAACATAGAATCTAACTGGAAGAAAAATGCTGGTTTTATAAAGTTCTGCCCTTCTCTTCTGGCAAAAACTAATAGTTCTCGCAACAGAAAGGAGAAAAAACATTTAGAGCAGCGTTTATCACAACAGCCATTTCACAAACACCCACCAACATGCAAATACATAATGTTGTTGAAATTATGTTTTCTATCCAAAACACACTAAGTGCAAAAGGGACAAAGCAAATGCTAGAGGAATTCAAAAGCACCCTGCTATTTTTTTTGAAAGAAGAAAATACAAAAAAGGAATTTTTTTCACATTGAGCAAACAGAAAGGTAGGACTCAGTAAAGAACAGACTTGCCAAGTGAAGTTCTCTATCCTGACTTCTAAACATATTAACACCCAGCAGGTCATAAGACTGTATAATCTGCATCAATTTTGTGATACCACTTAACTGATGTCAGTGTAGGTTTATATTTCAGAGGCCATTTAGTGGTCCTTAAGCTGTTTGCCTTAAACAATTAAAAGGGAGGAGGGGGGAGGGTTAAAGCTGGGATGTGAGCAGTAAATGTCACCGAAATTCATTAGGTGTGTTCAGATTTACCAGCATGAAAACAACATCACTGCTCTGCTGTCAGCAAAAATGATGTTCTGCAAGTATTTGCTGGTCACATGGCAAAGGTTTCTCTTGTTAGATACTTGCACATAAGACGTACTCTTTGTCACCTTCAATTTGACATTTTATAGGGATTAGGAACATAAATCAGAAAGAAAAGTGTATAATGCATTGTTTTCTCCCTGTGGCAGACTACTGCTAATCTTAAGTCAACAAATGTCAGATTTCAATTTTACTGAATTACTGCATCACAGACTGCAAAAATCAATCTTGGTAGGTTTTATTCTTCTAATTCTTTCATATACAATGAGTGAGGGAAAAGAAATTTGTTTTATTATACCTACCTGACATCCACTTAACAATTTTGAACATCTGACTGAAGTAATCAGAAATGCCAAAATATACTGGCAACACAAATACTTTTTTTTTTAATTGTTTTTTTCATAAAGGAATATCTCTCATCATGACTACAGTCATTTATCACTACAGAAAAGACAGAAGACTGCTCTAGAAATTGACCATAAATCACTGAAAGAAAAGAAAGTCCTATGAAATATTTTATTATGCTGGAACTTTTTCATGGACAGTAATGTGAACATAAATAAAAGCCAATGACTTCAAGGATATATGAATTTCAAAGTTGGTTAGGAATTACTCTAACAAGAAAAATATAAGGAAACCTCAGCCTTTCGCTAATTAAGATTTTATCTTAGAATTTTAATTTAAGTAGTTTTTACCTTGCATACTTTATACATTTTTAATTGTAAAATAAGGAACTGGCCATTATTTAATTTAAGTACATCATTATTCAACACAACCTGAGGAAAGCTTCCACACTGAACCACCAGTTAATTGTGCTTAAAATGTTACTGCCCTCTTTACTGTGGATTAAATTGACACTGATTGTTCTTAAAATGTTTAAGAATGTTTCCTGCCAATCTTTAAACTGATCTAAACATAAAGATTCAGGTCACTGTAACAGCTTTTGTTGACATAAATACCTCAGAAATCTTCTATGAACTTTAAAATCACTGAACAAGATTGATTTATACTATTTTTTTTTTAATTTTTTTTTTCTACATCCAGCAGTGTAACTACAAAGTTAGAATACAAAGAGGAGAGCTTGAATTGTGACAGTCAAACCTCAGTATTTTTAAAGCCTTTAAAAAGCCATGTGTATTTCCAACTAATTTTGCAAGGATATAAAATAGGCATTAAATATTTCTCTTAAAGCAAAACAGAAGAAAAAAGGAATTAGTACTGGAAGAACAGAGTGACCTTTAGGCACCAATAAAGTGTGCGGCTGCTTCAGACAACAGATGAGAAAACAGCAATAGCTGTGGTGTAAATATCATCTGTATTTACAACAATCTTTGGAAAAACAGGTCTGCTGCTGTTGCCACCCATGCTGGGTGAGGAGTAGGCTGTGTCCCAGAGCAACTGATCCCAGCCACATTCAAACCAGCACAACCAGTTGCTGAGTCAGTACCCTTATCCCTATTTAACTTTCCCAGAGCAGCAGAAGCAGCAAAATTGGTGTTCTCCAGTCTCCCCCTTGTTCTCTAGGAAGCTCTGCCATTTCTTTCCCCTCCCTTTGCCAAGAGAACACCAGGTCCAGACTAGCTTCTGTGTCCCACCTTCAGGCGGGCAACATTACATTCTCACATACACTGTGGAGAAGACTTGAGTCAAAGGGACAAGGTCCTTATACTGAAACCACTTCACACCAATTTTCCGGGTTAACATATATGAATCCTTCACATTTTACCTAGTAGAATCTGTTGCCAAACAAATATACCACCACAATATTTACTGAGTAGCTAGGCATGAAATAAGGTTAAAGAGGTTTGCTAGAACTTGTAGGCTATCAAATTACAGGGGATTTTTAGATTCACACTTGGTCAGCCAACGTGACTTGCATATTAAGCCAGAACCCAATACAACAATTCCAGGGCTTAGTCCAAGTGTTTAGAAGACCATGTAATAGAGTTTCACACAGCAGATCAATATCTGCTTCATCTTTTGAAATGAACTCTGCTAGTTATCACTGGATAATGAAACTGGGAGATCCTTTTCATGTCCTGCTCCAAAGTCCATGGAAGTCTACATAAATACTCCTGTTGAATTCTAGTTTTAGACTGGGCCTTGAATGATGAAGCATGATAAGAAGCAATCATTAGGGTTTCTCTGAAAAAGAATTCCTAAGATCAAGCTCTGTTTTTCCAGGCCAGGATGATGGACAACACAAAGATGGCACATCTGTGTTTGACTGGAAGGACTCACTTGCAGCTGCTCTGTTTCATACTTACTTGTAGCAAACCAAACAAAATGGCAACATTTTGTAAATATAATAAAAATCTTGTAATGAATTAAGTTGTGAGGGGTAGAGTCATCATTGTCTCACTAATTATAATGAAGAATCTCATCAACAATAATTCTTATGACATTCTGCAAACACAGTAACAAATAAATATCAGACATTCCTTATAAATTCCCAACAGCTCCCAAGACAGACACTTTTTTTTTTTTTAATTGGTTTGGTTTTGTGTTTTTTTACACATACCAAAAAAACCCAAAAACAAACATTAATTGTACCAATATACAGCACTTTAAAGCCATGAAAATATATCCACCGGATGGACATTGTATCACTGTAACTATAAAAACATTCAACAACGAGTTGTAAAGCAAGGGTTTTATTCTGATGGTAAATCCATGAAATAGAATGAAGAATAAAAAGTTTTCCATTAAAACTTTGGAGTCAAAAGTCTACAGAAACATGAGGTAATAAAACCATTTTATCTCATACTGCATAAGACTTAAACAATTATAAGAATTTCTCTACTGAAAAATAAAACATTCCATTCTGAAATGTCCCAGTAGTTCTACCTAGACTTTGCAGGATATCCTTCCTTACCTTGTCTTAAATATTTTCAAACTTCTATGTTTCTAAAAACATTCTGTTTTTGTCAAAGTCAGATTTCCTCACGTACAAATGGCATCATGTACAAAACCTTGACCTGTTCAATGGCACAGGTGAAGTAGTATTGTTTTCTAAACAGACAAGGCATAGTGACCTTGTACACCTTACACAAGGTATGACAAGACAGTTCTGCTAAGAGTCCTATTTTTTATAACTTTTATTCTTTTGACTAAATTGTTACTGTGGAAATACTTACCAACATAAGTGGTAATGATACCACAAACTCCCTCCTTGATGCTTTTTATTTCAAAATGTATTTATCTACAAGTTCTTCCCTATCTCAAGCTAGATATGAGCCAGCTTTCTATGGCAAACATTCTGAACCAGAAGACAGAGAACGTAATCTCTTTTGCTCTTGTTTGTACTGTTTGCTTACATACACCAAAACACAAACTCTGAGCCTTTGCATTTCCTTGATGAACAAAACCCGTATTACTGTTAAAGCACGCTTAATACTACTTGTCTGAAAGGTATCTTGCTGATAATGAAATACAACAAAGATTTCCAACAGCTACTCTTTATTAATGAATTGAAGCATATTAAACACAGGAGCAACAATATAAGAATTCTGGACTTGAATACACAGGGGGTGATTATGGGTCTCTTGATCTGCACATATTTTATATAAAATACTGGATAATGTTCTGTTGCGAAATGTAGCACATAGCAATGTGGCTGCAATCATGTTATTACAAACAATTAGATAGCAAAATGTATTTATTTGTCATAAGGGATTAGTCTTCTCAATGAGATGCCAACCTAGAAAGCAGAGAAAAAGTTATAAAAATATAATATTAATTTTTTTCTATAATAAATGTTTTACTATCAGTCTTTATTTGCTCAATAGAATTAAAAGTTAAACTTGTAATAAACTTAAAAAAAAAATAAAGAAAAAAAAAATCTGTGTTTGCATGCATATGCATGTCTTCCTTACTCTTGCTTTATTTAATGAACATGTAAAATCTCAGCAGCCATGAACCCACAGTGTAGCAGTATAGGATGTCAGGAAGAGGCTGGGATCATTGCCAGGCAACCATCTAAAGTGAAGCAAGCACACAGTGCACATTGATAGCAAAGGCAGTCAAGTGCCCATCTGCTCACTTCAGAAGTATTTTTCTTGCAGACAGAGTGGAAGAGAAACACTTTAGATAAACTCAGTAATGAATTATTAGACTCCTTGTGAAGCCAATAGAAATGAACTCCCTCTCCATTAACAGCCAAATGAAGTGATAATGCAAATTCGTTCTGTCACAATAACTTCTGAGAGAATAACTTCTTCAATGTTTAAGAAGTGATTTGAAGTAAAGAGTAGTATTGTTTCTTGAGGGCTCTTGAACTACTGTAGCAAGTGCACAGCAAAATAAAATCACCAAAATCAAAACAAAGACAAGAAGAAACTTACCTCCTCTCCTCCCTTAAATAATAAACTAAATCCTCTGCTGCTGTTCTGAGGGAACTCTGGCACAGTGTTAGCACAAGGCCAACATAACTTCCAGTGAAATAAAAAATTGGTATTGAAGATTTTGCCTTGGGCTTTAACACAATAAAAAAAAAAAGAACCAAAAAAACCTCAGCCCTCAATCTTTCCTCCCAGAGCCACAAGAAATAATCAGAGTGACTGTGATCATGAGCACTGTTGTGAAGAAGAGATGGAGGCATAGCTGGGCCCGTGAAATGTAGCAGATTTCTATCATTTAGCCTTTAGTTAGGAGACAAAACCTAAAAAGACCATACATCTCAAAATTAGATATTTTGGTTCCATTTAAATGGCCTAGCATACACATGGCTGCACGAGCCAGCATTTCACACACCATGATGGAGGGTGGCCCCAGCTCTCCTTTCAACGAGCTCAGTCAGATGTGCTCTGTTTTCCACCTGTGTGTCTGCCACTGGGCCTGCTGGATGACACTTCACTGGATGCTTAAATTGCTAAAAATTATGTAAGTCACATTTCATTAAATTGTGGACTGTGAAACATCTGATACACTTTGATCTGTGTTAACACTGAGAATCTATTACACAGATCAGACAGATGCAGTTTGCTGAAACATATTGACAAAAAAAGCATTATAAAAATGTAAACCTTTTTAAGGCATGGTGAATCAAAATTAAAAAAGAAAACCTCAATATAATATCTTCCTATTATATACATAATATCTGCCTATCAGAATGCTAACCATATTTGATGTTCTGGTTGGTTTTTTTTACTATTTTCTACCTCTGGCCAAGTATTCTACTGCATCTGTTTATAGCTCTCTTTTTCTCGAGTAAACTATATACAAAATCGGATTTTTTTTGGATGGAAAATAGCCCACAAAATTAACACCAGTCTGGTTGTTTGAAAACACAGAACAACTTCTTTCTGAATTAGTGGGCTGACCACTGCTCAACTAGCAATTCTCAGCAGCAGTTCCCAGTTTGTTGCAAAGTTAATACTGTGTTTCTTTATTCTTTCAAAGAAACAGAATTGTCAGCTTACAAAATTAAAGATAAATCACTTATACCAACTCCCTAAACTGCCCATAGCCTCCCTACTGGTAGAAAGTGCTTTAGCAATTGGTAGTTTTTCCTCAGAACTGCATAAGAAATAGAAAAACAATAACAGAGATAGGGGACTCTGACTTACTGCTATGACTTTCCTTTAGCAAGAGAGAGGGGGCACTTCAATCATTAAAGGCAAACCTCCACCCTAAATTTCCGTTCCCCCTTCCTAGTTTCTGTGTCTGAAGGGATTCAAGCAAAATTTAGTCACCTGTAGCCTGTGACCACAGTCATTCGGAATGCTAATTAGGGACTGCAGCTACACCTTGAACAATCACCTCAAATTTTTTGAAAACTGAAAACACTGCTTTTCAGACAGATGAAATAGATACCCATTAACAAGACAGTATCTCAGACCATGGATTTTAAAGGAATGCCTTTCAAGTTCTGAGATCTGAATATTAAAACCAGTTCTTTATCTCAGTACTTTCCACCACCTAGTCTCTAACTGGACAATGAGCAAATGTTGGCTCCATATAACTGCTTCCTCCTTCTGCTGCCTAGTGTTATAGCTTATCTTTACCAATGCACCATTCAGAAAACCTAAAATCTCTATTTTTATGGCCCCACAGTTTTTTTAAGACTTACCTTGCCTTCACTGAAAATGTTTCCTTATTATTCATATACAGATGCCAAAGTGTGATGAGCTATCAATATATTTCTTATTTTCAGTTTCTCACTCTAACACAAACTTTCTGCAAAACCTTGGGAAACCACAACATCCTTTAATCCTGACATTGATACTTTAAAAATTATTTAAATAGGATGATAGGCTATTTATTTCTTTGTTTTAATGTGCTTGTGCAAAACTTTGAGTATAATAGCTTCACCCTGAACAGGGATGGGTCTCTCTGACACAAAAATGAATTTTCTGCCTTTTCTATCATACACTCAAGTCTTTCCAGAATAAATATATAGCCAAATGTGCACAAGTGTATCCTGGTTTGAGGTGGAACAGAGCCAGATTTCTGTTCAGACAATGAGGCTCTTGCTTAAACCAGCTGCTATGGCAAACAGAGTCAGCTGCCTTGCTTAGTTACCCTGTGGAAGGGTCACACCTGTAAGGAGGCGTGGACAGGTCAGGTGAGCCAAAATGACCAATATGGTGTTCCATCCCATCTGCCATGGCCAGTAGAACAGCTGAGGGACCAAAGAGGGTGGGTTTATGTCTTCAATGGCTTGTTTTTTTCAGTGGCTTTCTTTTTTTAGTGGCTGATATCAGAGGAAAATCCTGTGTTCTCATCTGCCTTTGATTCCAATCAGTGTGTTCTAGAATCCAGTTCTCATGTGTTGCTGAGTCTAGACTGAAATTTTCTCAGTATCTACTGGTAACATCTTACCGGGAACTTAGTATGATTTTATTTATATATTGTGTTTATGTCACTATTTCCTTTTTATTTTCTTATTAATATTTCATTAAAGTAGTTTAGTTTTTTCTAAATTCATAACACTCTATCTCATCTTCCTTTCCTTGGAGTGAGAGGTGGGGGAGAGTGTTTGTCATCTTGTCATTGGCCAGCCTGGCCCAAACTGTGACAAAGCGAATGGCATGTGCTATGCACTCCTGCAAGCTAAAGTCTGCTTCTCAACAACTGGAAGCTTAAAACCACTTAACAATAGGACTTCTGTCCTGCATATGGCATACATGCACATGGAAATATGCACACAGATACTAAAGCATAAAAAGATTAAACAGATGAAATAAACCCCAAAAGGGTTGAATTTAATTCCTATGGATAATGAGTTGGCTGGGAATTTTTTAATACCATTTTTGATTTCATAGAAGCCTTTATTAATAAAAGCTATGCAACATATTACATCCCTGTTTACACTATTGCTAACTGCTGACAGCCATTGTTAACTCTAACTCAAATGAACAGGAGCATAACAAATTGAAAAACAAGAAAGATGCTGCTAGACAGTACCGTCCACCAGAGATTCTGCCATATAAATTTTCAAGCATTATCACAGTATGGATTTCAGGTTTCTTTAAGGTATTTGTTTTAGAAACATGCTCTCATCTCACAGCTAATCTTTGTTTTATTGCTTTGATAACTTTGCAAGCTGACAACAAAATTATCACAGCTAATGTAACATAAATTACTCTGAAGCTTACAGTATCCAACTAATATTTCTTCATATTCATATTGTCTATTGTTGTTTGTTAAGCATTAAGCTGGGTTGGGTCAACCTTTGATTCTTTTTTTGATCTTTGTTTTGACCTTTGGTTCTGTGTTTAATTATTACCTTAAGCAATAAGGAAAATGGAACCTAAGGAAATAGAACTCATATAATGGACATTTATAATAAAAATATTTTTTAGCCAGTATTTGACGCTAAGAAAATGGAATACTAAAACTTTATTTATAACTCTTAGATCCTATATAACTGATCATTCATAAACAGATACTCAAACACATTATGATGTTGGGTTTTTTTACCCAGATACTAAGCTTTTCATAATTTTCCTACTAAGCTTTTGCATTAATTTCCCATTTCAACATTTTATTTCTGTCTTGGGCCATAAAAGCATAATTGTTACCACTGATGTTGCAGTTCTTCCATTCTCAAAGGCTAGTTCATTTTACAAAGCACATACTCTGTATAGCTTATTGGTCTTCATTTTCCATCATCAAATGTTGACACTATTTGGAGGAAACTTTAAGTTACGAAAATGCCAATGAATAATGAAGATGGCTGCTATAATAAAGATTTGCTGCCCAGCATAACAAAACAGAGCTTTTATTGGAACTCATTACCCATAGTTGAGCTATTTGATCTGCAAGCTATTAAAAAAAGTAGTCTATGTTTTCCACAGCACTATGAATGATAATAGGAGAGTTAATTTCCACACCAAACAATAAGTTGAGATGAAGTAGACAGTAAGTAAAGTGAATTGTTCCTGATCCAGTGAGTAATCCAAGTTTCTATATGTCCTTTGTGTTATACACCCAGATCCTTTACAAAAATATCAAGATAAGGAAACAGTTTATAAATAATAATTTTTTTGAAAGCAAACAGGTTCAAAACAAGTTAGTGTTATCATACAGTGTAAATTATACTCCATTTTATTTCTGGGGGAAAAAATGAACCAAACACATTCTTTGGATCTTTTTATCTATCAATTAAAAACAGTATCATTTTACCCTTACAGTCAGTGTAAATCTGGGTGACACCATTGGCTCCAAAGTTCCTAGAGGCTCTGGGATTCTGAAGAGACATATTTGTGGAAGTGATACATGAAATTTACTTGTGCAGGGAAAGAATAGGACAGGATAGGATTTTCTCACAGTGTTTCATAACTTCATACTCGCAAAACATAGAAAAAGATCTCATCTTCATGATGCACAATTATCACCGTACTTTTTTAAATAGTTATCATGAATCATGTCAAAAAGAACAAGGAAGTATATAGAAAAATAGGAGAGAATGACTATAGAAAGAAAAGAGGCATATAAAAAGAATAAATGACAACGGCTATCTGAATCTCACCACAGTGTAGAAAGTTTTTCAAGTCACTTTAAAGCTTCTGAGAAACATGTCAAAGGGAAACCTGTAAATTGGATGATCTGAATATTAAGGTGAAACTGATCAACTAATGCAAGGTTTAAAACCAGCTTTCACCTCAAGGGAAATTTGGATAAATGAAAACATAGTTAATGATATATGAAAGCTAGTGATAGATGACATATTTTTTTTTAATTTACATTTACAAGTAATCAATACTTTACCAAATGCAACTTGTAGGGCTCATGCTTTAATTAAATACAAATTATTCCATGCAACAACACTGTGTTCAGGAATAAGAAGACATAACTCTAGTGCTGCCATTGTCAAAATGATTTTTTATCATATGGTAATTAAAAATGAAAAAAATAAAAACCAGATTTTTACAAAAAATTGTTAACTTACAAATAGATTTTGAAGCTTTTAACACTTTAAATTCCAGTTCTCACAAAAAATCACAACGCACTTGACATTTCCCAGTATACTTGCTTAATGAGTTTGAATAACAAAAATTTTGAACAATGGTAATATATTTGTTTTCCATCAAATTTAATTGATTATATGCTTGTTTACTTTGCACCACTATATAGTTAATAGCTAGCTGGACAGAATAATTTAAGGCAATAAAAATTTCCTTCACTGTGATGTAACTGCAATGAATCCTGCAGTTAATTTGTCCCTAGAAACTTGCTGAGATGCAAAGTTTTGTTTATTTATTTTACTAAAGAAGTCGATCTAGTTTCTTTTATTTTTTTTTCATGTAATGAAATTGAAATATTTTTGACTTTTTATGAAAACAGAGGAGAAATTAAGGCAAGAAGTTGACTGAAAAAAACTTGACAAATTCAGTATGAATTTGTGAATTGTGGTCAATTCAAACCTGTATTTTGACCAATTTTTTTTTTAAATATTCTGCTATCAGAACCTGGTTATACTGCCTAAATGCTCTACTTATTTCCTACTTTATGAGTCATTAAAACAACCTTTAACGTTATCTCATTACTCACATTTTGTGAAATCCCAAAGATTACATTAGTGTAAAATTTGTTTTCCTTTTAGGTTATAGCTGGATTTTCTAGGTGAATTTCCTAAGCTCCATGACAAAATGGATCAAAGGCAGTATTCTTTGCCTCCCTTCTGTGCGCAAGACACATAACAATATGTGCTTGAAGTAAATATATGGCCCAGTAAAATGTTTTGGATTTTTTTCAGAATCCATGAAAAATCCATAAATGTAAGGAATATCAAACACATGAAAGAAAAATACCAATTGTCTTTAAAAACAGAAAATAAAGAAACACTGCAGCAAAACTGTGGTACCTATGAGTGTCCTGCCCACTTAGTACAGTGTCTATAGGCAGTTATAGACAATAACTGTTTCAGCAGAATATCCAACACTATGCATTAGTTAGTTATAGAATAATTTTTCCTCAAGTATTACTTCTATTTTCCTGATGCTACAGGTTAGTTTATGGTGAAAGGGGATTTTCTTTTAACTCTGGACTCTATCTTGAATGCATCCATATGTTTGTACAGATAGACAAGAAAGAAAATAGAGATAGAAAGAGAGCTAAACAATTTAAAAGGTCAGATTTCACTTTGTTCTACACGTAGACACATTCCATTCCCCTCAGTTCATGATTTCCCACTATATTTCCATAATAGCATTATGGTTTTCAGAATTAATCCATTTATTTTTATGCAGTTATATCAACCACCTCTACTTTTACCTAGGCCAATACCTTCTTTATTCATCATTAAAATTAGTTTTCTGTCTAATTACCAAATTACTTGTCGAGCATATGTTTATTATCCAAAATAGAGAGAAAATTGTCCTGGTTTGAGGTAAAACAGAATCAACTTTCTGTTTGGTAATTTTATTTCTTAACTAAACCTCTCCTAACTCTCTGAAATTAACAGCATAATGTGCAGAAAACTGTTCATATACAAAGTGATAAGGCCTATGTTTATAATTAATGCCAAGGAATGGTACGCAGAGAGGGTCTTGCTTATACTTATTGCTATAAAAACCAAGGTCAGCTAGTTTCACTATTTGCCTCACTAGAGGACCAGAAATGGAAAAGCATAGAGGGGTCACACTGTAGGGAGGAGAAGACAGGGCAGGTGGCGCAAAACTGACCAGCAGTGTATACCATCCCATCAGCCCCATGCTCAGCATACAAGATGAGGGATCAAAGGGTCAGTGCTCTTTTCTTCAATGGCTGATGTCTGAGAAGGACTCTGTCACTTGTCTGCCTTTTATCCTGATCCGTGTGTTCCTGACTTCACATTTGGAATCTGGTTCCTATCCATTGCTGAGTCCAGCCTGGAACTTCCCCACTGGACATCATCCTGGGAGCTTGATATGCTTTGTATATAGTGTGTCTATTTCATTATTCCCTTTTTATTTTATTATTCATTAAAGTAGTTTAGTTCCTGCTAAAGTCATAAATCTCTTTATTTCTCCTCCTCCTCTCCTTGGAGCGAGAGGTGGGGAGGAGTGTTTGTCATTGCTCAGTCTGGCTTAAACCACAAAACTTGTGCACCAAACTTGGCTTGTGTAGGAAGGTCACAAGCAAAGTGAAATCCTTTAGGTCTACTTAACAATGGTTTAAATTGAACTGTTCACATTTTTCCCTGCTGTACATTTTGCTACCTTTAAAGCATTTTTCATATTTTTGCTCTCTTATTTTATTTTTTCTTCTTCTGTGTTTTCTGCTGGGGAATAAAAGCATCCCACAAACTTTTATATGAGTTCTTTTCTGCATGCCATGTACTATTAAACCATTGTAGTCACCCTTTGAGAGTATAAATACTTTTCTGTCTTCATTGCCACCATTGCTAAACTCAATTTACAATTCCTTAATGTAACAAATATCCTTTCCTTTTAACTGTTCATAGCTTTGCCTGATGGGCTTATTTGGGGACCTTTCTGTTTCTTATGAAAATAATATGATGAGCAAATATAAAGAGTAAATCCTTCATAAAGATAGACTAATGCATCCAGCAAAGCCCAGGAAGACTGAATACACTGCAAACACTGTTCCCATTACGAAAGCAGTTAGGATTAGGAATGAAAACTTGAACAATTATAATCCCAACTCAATTAAGCAAAGCAGATAAGCAAACACTTATTTTCTCCATCAAGAATATATATAAAACCTTTCCCAGCATAATTTTTCACTTCCTACGCAAATCACCCTCATGTTGCATGGAGCATCAGACACATCTGAACTCCTCCAGTAGCTGAATTCATATTTTTCTTCTTGAACAGATTAAATTTAACACTAGGTCTTTGGGCCCAGTCAAGGAAGCATGATCCTCTACACTGGAAATAAATGCCTTTCACACAAATGTATCACAGAGTAATAGACCATTCAGTCTATTTTGTGCTTTTAAATGGAAGAGGAGGTCTATTTACATAAAAAAGCATTGCCAGTTGAGAAACACTGGTTTAGTTACTCAGTTATTCAAATCAAACACTACTGTGGTGATTCTCTGTTCATAGTGTGTGCTGTAACACAGACTTTCCTTAAAGAGATTCAGTTCAGAAATTAAGAATGTAACCTAAATCATTTATGTCCTCTTTAAATACTTAGGACCATATTTGCCAGAAGGATTTGTAATATATAACACTATCTTTGCAATATTAGTAAGTTAGGAAGTTACCTTACACTTGGAGATGAAAGTATACTTGAATCCCTTTTGCAAATACATGTATTTCTGCTGTTATTTTTTTTTTTTAATCTTGTTTTCACCCACCAGTCAGTGCATAAGGAGGAACACTCTATTTTTTGTTCAAAGCAGCACTCTAAAGCCACCAGAAAAGGGAACATGCTTGAATACTATGATAGATAATCTATGCTAAAAATCAGTCGCTACTTTTCAGCAATGAAATGTTAACATCTATCCTGATTTGTAACTGCTAAAAAAAAAAACAACAAAAAAAAAAAAAAAAAAAAAACCAAAACAAACAAAAAACCCAACCAGTGAATTAGCTGTGAACAAGGCACAATTCTACACAATTTAGGATGGCAACTGTTTCAGACCTAAAAATAATGCTTGGAACTTCTTTGGAATTTTAATTTTCTGAAATGAACAAAACAAGGACAGTCACAAAATGAAGCATAAGGCAATACAGAGTACTGAAGAAAGAGGTTCTCAGCTGTAAGATTATTGTTAATATTTGACAAGCATAAGCATAAAGAAAAAATTATTATTCTCTTTTCCTAATTTTGCATTTCAGCTCACTAAACAAATTACTGTAATTGGACATTAGTGGGTCACCTCAAATTGTTATAGTACCATCTAGAATCGCCAGTGAAAATTAAACATCTACTGTAGCCTCCATTTTTAAAGATCCTGAAATTAAAATTTAAAGTAAAACAAGCCTAACCTGGGGGAAAAACAGCACTTTTGTAAGTTGGATGCTGGGAAGTACAGCATCTGAAAAATTGTGATCTCACAGTGACACATCCAGAAGCACCCACCCAGTTCTTTACACTTACTTCAGTGTGGATAACACCATCTCCCTGCTGTTCTTCAGTTTTCTCACTGGGACAGAGAATTGCTACAGACCAAAGTAGGGAAGGTCAGAACAGGGTAAGAGACCACCAGAGGGTGGAGGGAGCTCTACAAACACAAAGGCAAATATATCATTTTGAGAAGATGTCAAAATGCTCATGAAAGGAAGGTCAGGTGGGATGCTGCCTTTGCCTTTGCTGGCACGCTCACTTTGCCTTCACCTCTCAGTATCCTCTTCCACTTCTTCAAGACCTCCAACTATGAGATTTCTCTCTCTCCCTCTATTTCTTCCTAGTCATTTTCTCCAAAATGAATTCCACCTCTGGATCACCAGCTCTTCTTTCAATATCCATAGTAACAGACAAACCCATGAACTCATACTCTCTCTAAAACACAGGGAAAACTCATTACACTCTGGGAGATGTCTGTCTTATTGCTGTTTTGTACT
The DNA here is from genome assembly GCA_013398155.1 of Pedionomus torquatus. Taxonomy (NCBI): domain Eukaryota; kingdom Metazoa; phylum Chordata; class Aves; order Charadriiformes; family Pedionomidae; genus Pedionomus; species Pedionomus torquatus. The sequence continues at coordinate 26,733 of VZRU01017557.1, read as the reverse complement.
CTGGTAATACACTTCCTAACATTGTGGAAGAGATGCTCATAGTAGTGAATTTTATCCTGGACTTTCATTCTGGAAGATCCATATTGAGAGTGATATAGATATATATAGATATAGCCTTTTCTGATATGTGCATACGTCCTCCATTCATTACAATTTCACAAGAGAAATCTCTCGTCTTTAGCTGTCTACCTGAGTCGGCGGAAAAGCTATTCAGTGCCAGACAGAAACCAAAGAGTTACACTCAAACAGCTTGCCAGGGAAATGCTGCCCACACAGTACACTTCCTTGCTGCTTGTTTCTTTCAATCCCACTTTTTCTTCTGGCTTTTCCAGTATGTCCCCCCTGCCCTGACTGAAGACATCTCAAATCCCCTTGGCAGCAGCCAAGAACCTCTGTCTTTTACAAACAAGTTTTTTCCATTTTGTTCCTTTCGTTGAAGATGTTAGAGTCCTCTTTATCACTGTCTGCAATCTGAAAAATGCTGAGTAGAGACTTGAGAAACAAAGTCTGTCATTCCCTGTTGTGCAGGAATTCAGCCATGTTTTCACACATGCTGTTAAGCATCAGATGTGATTTTTCACTGTGGTCAAAACCATAGGTGCAGCAACAGTAAATGTGATGTGAGAGTTTGCTGCATTATCAACTGATACGGGGTGAGAATACTTATATGACTAGCAGTCAAGGCATGACCCCATCCACTACACAATTTTCATCTCACAGATGATCCTAAGGCTTTTTTGAGTTCAATATCTTCATTGAAGGCTGAAGGTTGTCAAATACACATATACTGCTGTAATCACCCAGATAATTTGTGAATTTGGCAACTGTACTTCCTGCTCGTGCTCTAGAGAGTTTGGTTTATTTGCAATATAGAATTTTGATATGAAAGAAAAACAGTGTGGTCCATTTGGTTTGTCAGCAGCAGGGGCCAAAGAACTTCAAGCCACTGTGAATAACTTAGATTACTCAAGCATCTGTCTTTCATGGTACAGGCCAGAAGTTTCTGGATCCCTTTCCTAACCAAAAATCTTTCATGATACACTAAGAGTACATGTGACTAAACTGTATACAGCCAGGGAATGTGGACTAGATGTCTAATCTAACTGTTTAACAGAATCAAGTTCATCCATTGATCCACTTTCTTTGGAAGGGGACTTAAACATCTAAGACAAACAACTTAGTAACACAGAGAAAAGCTGCAATTAGATAACTTTAAAAAGTTAATCTCATCAGGTTGTAACTGAAGTCTGCTTAGTCACAAAACAACTTTTATGGAGCATAGCCTCTCCTTTGTAAAAACTTCTACTTCCTATGGACAGACATACAGCTATATGTTTAGACGGTAGACAGGTTTCTTTATTTCTTGACATAGGCGGATTACATGAGATGATGACACAGAAAATTGCACTGAGAGCTCCAGCACTGTATTCTAAGCAGAAAAAGTTCCTTCACAAAAAGTATTCAGAGAAAGACATGTTTGCATAGACAAGGCTTCTTAACATTGGCTATATGTTTCCAATATACTTGTGAGAAACTTTCCTATAAAGAAACAAAAAGAGAAACAGAGTACAAAGCTCCTGCAGTACACCAAATTTCTTCTATTCCTGAAGCAAGATAACATTTGTCTTGCTCTTTAGTATTTAAAGTGTGAATTAAATGTTCTCATGCCGTTTCTTTTTTTGTGCAATATCATGCAACATCCAGGGGTGATTCTGCTTTCAGAAGTAACAAGCAACACCTTGGGTGGATTAACAACCTTAGTAAAAAATTGAGAAATATACAATTGTCTTTGAAGCCCAAGTTGCATTAACTTTCAGAAACAGGCTCTTCCCTTAATATTTTTATCAGCTTATTATCTTTACATTCTCTATTTTGTCCCAAAAATTTACCTATTCTTCTCTGTGACAAAACTGAAAACTAGTAGGAATAAACTTGATGTTGTTTAGATATCACTACAGTGTTTATTTGGCCACTCTTACTTGTAAACAGAGGCCTTCCTTTGTAAAGCAGTGTCTGAAATTTTTTGATATGACTTGTAAACAGTTAATATGGTAATAATTTATTTATAACTCTTCTGTGCTTAACATGCAAGCTTCAAAATCTCTCTCTGTGAATCAGAATACAAGACAGAACTGGTTACAGCTGCAGGAAAAGTCAAATAAATACCAATAAGATATGATTAGGTGACTGCCCCTTCTACCACCAAAGGCAAACTAACTTACAGTGATAATGTTACCATCTAAATTTGTGTTTGCCTACATCTTCAACATTATGTGCAGCTCTAGCCCCCTTAGGAAAGATAATAACAAAAAAATCAGATAAGGAAAGAAAAATGATTACAGGAGTGGAATGCTTTCAAGCAAAGAATGACTGAGTAAACAAGGATGGACGTTTCAGCTTGAAAAAGAGATGACAGGAACCAGGGTAGAAACACACACTAAGAGATGGCACTTAAAATAAGGAATAACAGCCTTGTTGAACTCCTTTCCAGAGGACATAATAGATTCTAAATTTTACATGTGCTCAAGGGAAGACTAAAAAAAATAACAGAGAAGAAATCTATTTAGATTTGCTAAATACATCTAGCTCAGTCCTGAGGCTGGGAAAGTGATGAGAGAAAGAATCCTATTTTTACCCTGCTCTTACTCTTCCTTAAGTATTCACATATGGTGAGTACTGGATATAGCACTCTGAGTTGAATGGTCATTTGCTCTGACCCTTCCTTCTTTTGTATTCAATGGAAAACTTAATTTGTCTTCACTGAGTTATGTTAGGTGTTTAATCAAACTCATATCTTTTTAATACTTGAATAATCCCTAACTCATGTCTTGATGGGGTGATTTCATTCTGAAGGAGAAAACACTAATAGAAAATAAGACATTTCTCCTTAACTCCTCTTTTTCTCCCTTTCCCATGCTATTAATTTGGAGGAGACATGCCATGGAAATGTGGTAGCTGTGTGGCTCCAAGATGTCCAACCCTGATTCACCTGTGATAGTGTATGTGCTTGAGGAAACTGAGCTAAGATCCAGGTCCCTCTGCTCTGTTTATCAAATAGGATGGAATTTGTAACTGTAGGAACCTCAATAGTGCCAGGGCTGAAGGCAAGAGATCTTCACATTAAAAAGAGTGTACACAGGAAAACAGGCTTATATCAACTTTAAGAGCCAAAATGAAACTCTACTGACTTTAAAAATCACTTATTAATTGAGCGTCTGAGGTCTGAGTTCCAATAAACCAATATCAAATTTGGGCAGAACATCAGAACATGTGTAAGTCTGTTGCATTATAATTTCTATAACAGCTGTTACAGAAAACTTGCTATGAATAAGGAAATTTCACTTAGGACCTTTATCTTGCATGATGCAACTCAAAATCCCCTTTATCAGGTGATGCTGTCATAAAGAAAGCCTGTGACAGGAAATCAGTGAAGCATTATAACTGACATGCTATGGATATAGATTCAAGATAATATAGAAAGGATGCCTCTTGGAGAATATCTCAGCCCTCACCAAGGAGTAAATATTTTCCATGTCGGCAAGAGGAGTACTGCTTTATGCAAGTATACACTTTCCAATTAGTCCCAAAGTTAGGTTAATAACTCCCTTCTTTTATCTGGCTTGAAAGGTCACTGCAAATTCAGTTTGGGATTTTTTTTTATTCATGTTATTCTTGAATGTTGATTTACTTGACTGGTGTTTATATAATGTTTTCTAAATAAATTCTAATTTCATTGCTGATCGTGTGTAACTAGATCTTTGTTTAGCTGGCCAGTACTGAAACACAAGCATCGTGTGTTTATGTGTCAGAAAAGACAGCCAAGGACTGTCATGCAGTAGAAAGAAGGAAATGAAGCAATTCATGAAAACAACAAACTGCTACCACTTGTCAAACAATCTTGTCTTTACTTTCTAACATATGGAGTGACAATCAACTTTGGTGATATCCAATTTAAACCTTTGCTTTCATTTCACTTGTATAGGTTTCAATTCAAGGATATTATTTTTAATTCTGAGCTTAAATTCAGAATCTTTAATAAAACTGAGGTGAAACTGCTGAAGTTTCACCATTTCAAAGCAGGACAGGTATCATCCTTTGTTATTGTCCCTTGTAAACCAAATACTTTCCCTTCAAGATATGGCTAGATTATCAGATCTGGGACATGTACCAAGTTCCAGGATTTGGGTACCATATGTAGTTTATGACATAAACCTGGACCTGTAGATTCAGAGCTTATGCAAAAGTGCCCTGAATAGAAACCAGCTCTGCGGATAAGCTACCAGGTGGTTCTGCACATAGTTATGGACATATACTAAGACACCCAATTTCTTACAAAACCATATCAAGCATGCTAAGGAAATGTTCTTTATTATTATTTCAGTCAGGTCCTCAAAGAGAGATTTAAATTTAAAGCTCAGCAACCACTTGGCTTATCTTTCCATCTTTTAGACCTCTGTGATCTGTTTTGTTATCAAAGGTTTTTCACTATTCAAATACTCAAAGCACAGAAATAGATACTGAGCTAGTTCTTGCACAGCTTTTAGACAAAGATTCAATATCCTTCTTTATTTATTATCAGAACAGAGACTGCCATACTGCCTTGAAAGCAAACAAAGCAGTGTGTAGTTCAAGTGCCACTCAGTATTTTTCCTTTGTGTTTCTGATTGCAGGCTGATTACACAACACTAATAGAGCTTTTATTTATTTATCTAAATGAACAGAAGCCAAAACACGGAAAACAAAAGAGGTTAAATCTTTAGAGATCACTTTTCTGGTGGTAATGGGTCTGTGGACAGTGCTCCTTTTTCAACTACAGAGAGCCAGTAGAAGGGGGACTTGACGGGGAAACATAATGCATTGCATAGGCTGAGCTTTAGAGTTGCTATCTTCTGGATCACCTCCCGGATGTTATGCTGTCCTGTCATTGGGATAAAGTCTCATTCCCACACAGACATTTCTTCTGCAGATAGAAGGCTACCTACTCGCAGCTGTTGTAGCCCTGCTTGGCTTCATTATTTTCAGCGATACTATGCTAATGAACACTGCTAGGGAGTCAGATGCTGTTTGCTTTTGGAGTCCCTTTTAAAACGAGAAGGTGCTTCTGTTTATTGAGGATACATATATATATCTGCTCAGTGTTTATTCATAGAAGACAGATAATAAACCCAACTCAAAGATGTTAGAAGTCAGAATTGAATACAAGTGATGAGACACAGTAGGATTTTGCCACATAAAAATATTTTGCTACAATCTAATTTCATAGTACTAAGGCAGGAGATCTAGAGATTTTGCAAATATAGAGATTTTGCAAATGACATCACAGTTTTAAAGTGTTTCACTTGAATTGCTTGGAGTTAGCAAAGCTCTCATCTCCCTCACTTGTCCATGTTATTTTTAGTAGTTCATGGAGGTGCATATTTTATTCACTTACTCCTAATGGAAATCTGTGATGAAAAAACCCAACTACTAAAACCAAAACTAACTTTCAAGTTATTACATTCTCAGATTTTTGTCATTAAATAAACAATGTACAATGCTAGTCCTTTTCATTTTTGTAAAAGTGCTTAATTATAAAATATAATGAGGCTTCTTTACAGAATCAGTCATTCTATTCTCCTTTGCAGAAACCTGAAATGATAGCCACATTGCACAGCAGCTAACGAGGAGAAGTGGTGTCATTACAAGAATTACAGCAGGTGCCTATTAACATGCCACACTTTTGCCTCCTTGCAGACAGCTGGAATCTCAAGTCCTCGACAAATTATTCGTATCTCATCCCTTTTTCTTCCTATTGTTCACCTCGAGCTGCTCCTACCTTTTAATTCACACTATGTACTTCCCATCTCTCATCCCCCACTGTCAACATAAGGCCTGAACCTGGCCTTGTATGGGCCATACCTTGTGCATACAGTGGCATATTTCACCAGTGCAGAAACAATGCATTAAAGACCTACAATGGTACCTTTTACCAACATGGGAAATTAAAGCAGTGGAGCCTATACCCTCCTTAAGACACCTGAATGAAGCCACAAAACAGCAAGTATTCTGATCAGTATCTTAATCAGTGCCTAGACTTTGTGCTGCCACTAGCCACAGCTATCAATCTGAACCAGCACTAGAAGCTGTGGAAAGTCTGTTTCATCAGTTTGTCTGCTTCTGAGTTGTGCTCTGTCTTATGACCTGATGAGTTGCAACATTGTGTTTCTTATATTCCAGAAAATTCCCTTTTCTGTTACACGAGTAGATCCCACACCTGGGCATTTTCAATCTTTTAAGAGCATCTGTCAAAGTAATGGAAGTTCTGTGGTCATTTCATATGTTATGTGATTAAAAATAATTTTAAGGGTTATTTTTTGAATGTCTTCTTATTTCTGAGTCTGTAGGGTGCTTACAAGTAAGAGGTTTCCAGGATTTTATCCATGTCCTAACAACAGGCTTGCTGTTGCTTATATTTGTGACTGCAGAGCAAAGCTGACACTGCTGAGGGTCATCACATTGTGTGGACATTCTGGCATATAATTTCTCCTCCAACTATGTCCTTTTTGCTCTGCTGTTCTGGTAGCAGTGAAAGACATAGGACAGAAAAAGTCTGCAAAGTCTTCTGATGAAGAAAGAGCTTGCTCTTTCCACAGCATGCAGTATGCCCTGTGAGCACAATAAAAATAAACTACTTAGACTGTATTTTTTGGCAATTCTAGGCTATAGTCTATCCTGTGTTGTCAATGCATAACATGAGCTAACATATAACCATGTTTTCCTAGTGCCAGCAGATACTGACCTCAGTTATAAATACATACCCCAATAAAATGTATTTTTCTTGCTTATACACAAGCAGGCAAGAAAAGTAGTTGTTAGGAAAGCCTGTCATATATCATTATGTATTGATTAAAATTCTTTTTTTTTCTTATTGAGACAGCTTTTGTGTTGGTGTGAGGATATCAAAGAACACACTATTGCTTCATCCTAACAATATGTCCACATAAGAGCAGGATGAGAAGTCGTGTTTTGCTTTGATATACATCAGCTGAGAGTCGGAGTTCTCATTTTAATGTGGAAAGCATCTATTTTTGATATACTACTATCCTGGGTAAAGATCTTAGGATACTTTCACAATCATTTTGCACTAGCAATGGAATGGTCCATCGTTGTTAAACTTATATTCTCCATTGGCATTGAATACAAAACATAAGGAGTACTCTAGAGTCCAGAAGCAACGTTTAATATGATGTGCTAATGTAAAATACATTATCACTTTCTGCAGGATCTCTAGGATGTCCATCACCCAGGAAACATTTCAATTTAACAGGATTACAATAAAATAGATTTGAGGTATCACTGAGGATTTCTTTACGGAGAGGTATACTTGTAAATCAAAGTCAAAAGAGATGTAACTAGTGCAACCCATATGCTAAAGACATTTGAATTAACTTCTGTTTATTTAAACTCAACAGTCTTTGGCCAATTAACCAAATTTGAACTTTAAAGAAGAGCAGACCTATTAGAATTCTGTGTGCCTGAAAATTTTGGAGGGGCACAGATAAGTTAAATGACATTTAAACTTACTTAGATGAGTGCATTTTTCTATCAAAATGAAAACAGAATATTCAACCTGAAGGAATAAAATATGATAAAATATTGGTAAATTAAGTTTTCCTGATGTGTTTGGAGGTGACTGAAGTGCTTTTGACTTACAGCAAGAAACCTATTAAGTTGTTGACCCTCCTGTCACAGTTGAAATCACAAAGAGTACAAGAGATACTGCAGAATATTTTGTTTACCACAGAAATCCAGCTAAGAACTACTACTGCTACTATTGCTGCTGCTACTACTACTACTACTATTTGTTATTATTATTAGTAGTAGTATTTTATTAACTACATGTATTTGTTTTGATAAGGTAATATTACTTTATTTTAAATAAAAATGGTGTAATTTCAACATTAATGATGCAATTATATCAATAAAGTTGCTGTAAAGAAAATAAAGTTAAACTCTTATGCTTCTTTTTGTGGAAGTGGTGGAGTTGTCATCTCTAGAGGTATTTAAAAGACTGTAGATGTGGTGCTTGGGGACATAGTTTAGTGGTGGACTTGGCAGTACTAGGTTAATGGTTGTATTTGGTGATCTTATGGGTCCTTTCCAATCTAAACGATTCTGTTTCTATTGCACATGGTTCATACGAGCAGACTAAGATTTCAGCTATTTAAATTCAACTTCCATCACCCCCACAGAATTATCTATAAGCCTTATGTAAGTTACTGGACTTTTGATCTCTTAAGTATAGATGCTAATAGTTATTTATGATTTGGACTATGAGATCTTTATAGTTATGGACCATTCCTCCCAGTGCTCTCACACTTACTACAAATAATAGACTGACTGTACAGATTCTTTTGAAACTTTAATAGAATCTGAACACCTTTATTTTATTATTTATTTGTTTATATTTCACTTTAAAGGAGAATTGGGTATTTTTTCCCTTTTGCTGTCCTTGTGCCTTTAAATCAAAAAGAAAATTGTACCTAGATTAATTTGAGGCACTAAAGTAATGATACATATATAGTAACTGTTTAAAACTGTACCTTTAAGTTATAAGCTGCTCTTGGGAGATTCTGGAAAGGATACTATTAGTCCGCTGCTTTGAACAGCCAACTGAACTATATGCAGATGAAGCAGATTGTTGCCAAACAATTTTAACAATCTATGAACAATTAATATCAGAGGTTTTCCTTTATTGTCTAGCCTGACTCTACTAATCATTTTATCCACTTCATGTGTTAAAGGTGATAAGGCATGTCTATTAGCAGAGGAAGATGGAATATTTCCTATACAGTGAAGTCAACAGGATCATTCATTATGAGAGGTTTGCAAATGCAACTTGCAGCAAGTTAGAAGTCCAAACACATTCAAGGGACACCAGCTTTAAAAGACCTTAGTGTATCAACAAAGCCAGGATATCTTCTTGTAGGCTTGCTCTTTTTATTTCTGTAAATGGAAATAAACTGATGTTAGCCTAGACGGCAACTAAAGAGGGTCATGAGGGTTAGTAATTAGGCTGAAGAATGGATGAGAGCTATATCCATACTTTAAAAAATCTTATTATGAGACTGACTTAATCATGACTAATTGGTAGTATTTTGACTGTCTATAATATGCATGTTTTCACATCACTTCTGTTTTTTTTTTCAGCAACAGTGCAGTCCATTCTCCAACATGAAACAATTCTGTATTACAGAAGTCAACTTTTCTTTCAAGTGCATGACCAAAGGATGCTGCCAGTTGAAACCATCAATATTGAATGTATACCCAGCAGGTAAAGCTCCACCCTCTCATTGCAAAACATCCTTTGGTGCCAACAATGTTAATATAGAGGTACACTGGGTAATACACTGGTTACAAATTAACACAGCTTGAGAGTACAAAAGAATAGTATTGCCTTGAAAAAAAAAAAAAAAAACATAATCAAAACAAAAGTTCCTTTTAACTATCTTTCTGTCTATATTCTTATGGTAATTCCAAAGAGAAAATGTTCAGCTGATCAGTTAGAGTAATAAAGTCTTATTATTCAGGTATGCATAGTGCATGATATGGCAGCTCATTCTGATCTAAATATTCCAACACTTTCCAGTGCTTTCCAGTCTGTTCTCTTCAGCAGCATAACATTTTGTTTCTCCTGTTTCTCAGTTCATTTCTGTGTAACTATCATAGTCCTTGCCAGGTCTGAGATTATGCTTCTTGAAATCAAGTGGCATCTGTAGGATGTAATCTATGAAAGGAATAGACTGGAACATCCCGTTCAAGAAAATGTAACAAAATTAACATTTCAAACTAAGATTCAGAAAACATAGGATAAAATCTATTTCTAGGCAAGCTGTAGGATGAAAACACAAAAAGTTCTAAAATCCCCCCAAGAAAAAGTAAGCAACTACTCTCTTAGAAAAGTGATTAAGAGTGAAAATGTTAATGGTTTTCACCAAAAAAAAAAGTGTGCATTTACTATATCTGACAGCCTGCATCATGTTCTTGGTATTAGTTTCCAAGGAGCTTTGTACATCAGATTTACTCACTTAGAACAATCTTTCAGAAAATAGCTGGAGACAAATATTGTCAAAGAATTTGCAATAGACAGCAACATTGCTTTACACCACACCTTGTTGCTCCTATCAAAATAGGTATTTTCTGTGCAGGTCTCCCAAAAGCCAAAGTTCAGTGCAAGATGCAGAGGGTAAAAAAAGTAATAAATTATTTGTGAGAGTACAGTGACCAGACCTAGGATAACCTACAAAGGATAAACATACTGCCCACCAACTGCAAATTAATTCAGCAACCACTGATGGACAAGGCACAAGGCTAACACCCTCCAGAAAACAAACAAATAAAAAACCAAACCAAACCAATAAACCTATTTCAGAGCTAAATATAATCCCATCAAGACATAAAAACATGCAAACCATTGATTTACAACATGTTGAAGTTCACAGAAGAGATGGAATCAGGTCTTACTTTCTCCTATGTTTAAGATTTATCCTGAGTCCCTTCTACTAAATTAAACAAGCAAACAAATAAATAAATAAATAAAAATAATCAGTTAGATAAACCTGCAAAACTCTGCTATAGGCAACTAGTTGCAGCTCATATGTACCTGCAGTGGTACAGCAGCAATAATGATGCTGAACTACCTGTGCCTCTGCATCTGATAGATACTGCCTGTGCCAGCCCACAATCAGTAAGAGTTTTCCAGAAGGCTGTAGCTATTTCAGTTAATTTGATTGTGGGTCTTTTATATATATATA
>VZRU01017557.1:4062-15654 GCA_013398155.1 Pedionomus torquatus | reverse complement strand
TATATATATATAATTTTTTTAAAAATATATATAAACACAGAAAAGAACAATCATGGCGGCTGGAACTTGCTTACTTACACTGTTAAATTGTTAGAATGGTTTCTGGGCCAAACATCAGTCTCCAAAAAAATTCCTGTGGAGAGTTCAGGTATTAGAAGAGGCACTATTTCAAATATAGTTTGTACATAGCTTCAGTGTTCATATTGTAAGAAACTTTGAAATTATAAATTGCACCTGTTGTTCACATCCTGATAACTGAGTGGGAAATCACTCTTTTTGTTCTAGGAATACAGCTATTTTCTGTTCCTTTACTTAACACCAAACATACTTACTCTGCATCCAAGGGAAGACAGAATCAGGTCTTGCCATCAATACTTTCTGAAAGATAATGGTGGCTCCCATGTTCAAACAAACAAAAATAGCACTATTTAAAAAAATTAAATACATACACTTGAGCACATCACAAAGTTTTGTGATATCCTACATGGTTAAAATAATTTAAGAAAAAAATAGGAAAAAAAAAAAAAGGATAACACAAAAGTATTATTTTACTAACAGTAGTTTTATTTTATGCAGGATTTTTCATAAAATTTTGTTTGGACAGTGTGTGCACTAGAACTGCTCAGACACAGGAATCTACTTAGATATAAGGCCATACACATTTAAAGCCAAATTCAGCCCATTTCCTTTGAGGCCTTTCAGCAGGCATCTAAAGTAAGAGTTTAGTCACTTGGCTTTTGAAGATTTACGAAGAGGTAAGCAATGTTTGATTTACCTTTGAAGGTGACAAAACCTTTCTATTGATTCTAGAGTGACAATGCTCCTTATTTAGGTGCGAAAGTTAAATTACCTTATGTGAGATAGATGAATTCAGGCCATGTTGTTAAACACCACAATATCTTCCTTTGTAGAGGCAGTAAACTAAATATTGACTTCATACCAGCATAAATGAAGAATGTTTCAAAAAATATCCTGTTAGGTGTGATTGAAATAAGACTGTTCTTGTTCTCCTATATCACATATAACTCTCAGCATATAGTCAGTTTAAAAGATGCATAGCTTAATTTAAAACAGTATCATTTTGGTAATATGAAACAGCACTTTCCCATTATAAAGTATTTTCTGAGACAGCACCAGATTACACATTCACATCCTTCATAAGAACAGAGTAAATTACATATGAGAAAATTTCTCCTCACTAAAGAAAATCAAAGTCCTGACATTTGAAACTGTGATTTGTACATTATTTTGAATATCTGTTTGTTTCTATATCTCCTTTTATGAATTTATAAATTTATTAGATGGCCTACAGGTGGCTTTGATTAGAGTTACAGAACAATTTATATTTCTTACATTATTAAAATGCATTTCCTTTTTTCATCAAATAACAAGAACAGTAATCTTTCATGATCATTTGAGGTATTTACTTCCTGTAGAATCTGCTGTTTTGAAATATTCAGGCCAAGTACATGATAATAGTTTGATGATAGTAGATGATAGTATTTTGGTCCTGTTGAAGTCAATGGCACAACATCCACTTAGGTTAGCTAGGCATCACTCCACTTCGGGCACAATTCAGAATGGCTCACAATCTAGAGATTTGATCCATGACGCATAGTCCATGAGTCCACAATGAAATGCAATGAAATGGACTTTAAGACTGTAAAAGTCTCCAGACAGACTCCTCCTCAGCCCATTCATTACAAGATTTAAACAAAGGTTTAATTCTGAAACAAAGTTAAATGGGAGTCCAGAGAAAGGAAGGAAAGATTATAATAACCTGATCATAGAAGTGTTAAGATGCACTACGTATCTTCTTTAAGAAAATAACTTTATGTATAATTAAAAGGAAATAATTCTGATAAATTACTTCTAAGTCACCTAAATAAATATCAGAATTTCTAATAATAAAATATTCTAACATATGGAACCCAAAATATGGGCCTCTCACAAAGGAGATAATTTTTCTAACTTACAGAAATACTGAGGTAACATATTTTTACCCTTAATATTGGACTGTGTGCTTCAAATGCTTTCAGCAAATGCAGTATTATATTCCAGATTATGTATGTTCATATTCATCAAATAAATGGTGTCTCTAAGACTAATAATGAAGATAATTGGCTGTCACGCAGCGCCAGAACTCCTCTAGCAGTCACATCATTAAGCTTCAACAGCAAGTGAAACCATTTTTATTAAAAGAAATATCTGATCCATGACTGCAGCTTTACCAATCATTTACCAGTAACTATAAAACCTGAAGCACATTTTTGGTCTGATTTGCATTCTATCATTATCAAAGTAGTATTACACTGTCAAATTAATTGTGTCGTATATTGCACATATAATTAAGGATCTTGTACAGAAATTCAACTCTGGATCTGGCCAATTAACCATTCAAACATACATCTGATGAGAACTGCATACTGACTATGTACCAACTGCACGCTAGGAGGGTAAAAGGAACCAATCTGACCTGAGGCTCATTTCCAGAGATATTCTTCCTGGAAAAAGCCTACTTGGAACAATAGATGCATTTAGGAACACTTAGAGACTATAGATTCATGTGATTTGATAGAACTCTGAAAGCCAAAACCCATGTACATCTCCCCAGGGCCAATGTCACTTAGTTACAAGATAAATAACTGAAATGTTTTCCATGGTGTTTATTTTTCTTAGGCTTCCAAATATGATTCAGAGATGCAAGCATTTAAGTAAAGACTGCCTTTCTCAAGTATCTTAAAGTCTTAGCTGTCTCATAATTGGATAGTTCAAACCACAATATAGTACAAATAGATTTAGGGAGATTTAGACTAGATATGAGGAAAAAATTCTTTACTATGAGGGTGGTGAGGCACTGGAACAGGTTGCCCAGAGATGTTGTAGATGTTCCATCCCTGGAAGTGTTTAAGACCAGGCTGGATGGGGCTTTGAGCAACCTGGTCTAGTGGGAGGTGTCCATGCCCAAGGCAGTGGGGGTGGAACTTGATGATCTTTAAGATCCCTTCTAACTCTAACCATTCTATGATTCTATGACAAACATTTAACCCAGGGAGAAAAAGGAAACAAAGTTAAGATAAAGTACTGAGACTGGTTTTCATCATCATCTTTATAGATGTGTAATTGAAAGTGCCTGAAACTTTTCAATACCATGTACCTAAACAGACATGCTTTTCAAAAAGGTCTAACAATTCTCAGATTTTACTGACAGTCTTAAACATTACTACATGGAGAAAGGGAAGGTTAATGTCTCTGTCTAAGTAGTGACCGTTCTTCCTCTGGATGCTAGCAACAGAAGATAATTTTGAGGATAACTGCACACCTACAATATCACTTCATATGATAAAATATTGGGTTGGTATTCATAAGGTAGAAAGCCACAATCTCAACACACCTGTCCTGTCTGCTCCTTCCTGCAGGTGTGACTCTTCCATGTTTTCCCACTTCCAACCCTCCAATGGGGCAAATAGCAAAATTACGTGCCTTGGTTACTATAGCAGTAAGTATAAGCAAGGGCCTCTCTGCATACTATTCCTTGATATAATCAGATCTTTTCACTGTGAGAGTGAACAGTTTTCTGAACAATGTGCTGTTAATTTCAGAGTTTAGTTAGTTAGAAGAGGCCCAGATAAGAAAGTAAAATTGTAAAACAGAAAATTGGTTCATTTTACCTCAAACTAGGACAGTCATTCAGCTCCATAGCTGGGATACCTCCTGTCTAATACTAAACTTGGCCAAGTGGTCATGTAACTTACCATCTAAAATTCAACAAAACAATTGTTTGATTGACAATTACAGTCTTGCCATATCTTAGGCATTCCTAGCCTGTTGTTTTCAAAGACACTGTTTTTCCTTTTACATATTTTTAGCATATTGGTTTTGATGCATTTTCCCTCACAACAGGATCTAAAAATAAAGAACAGAGTTCTCTTCTACCTTTTTACATCTGTGTAAGGATACACAATGCAACAAAATCTGAATAATAGATGATGTGTTCTTTGAACTGGGAAAGTAGAGTACAGAAAAGAAATAGCTCCTAAATCTTGCATATAATAATGACAGCAACAATGCTGTTATGAATGTAAGTGCATGAGATAACCTGTATTCCAAAAGAAGCCCAGATGATGCTCCCAACAGACAATTCTACCCACCCTAACTCCTAAAAAAGCAAACAGAATGTTGGTTTACAGGCTATTGTGACATTCCATATCACTTTCAGGAAGAGATTTTGAGATCACTTTCTGCTTCCAGAAATGCACAGTTAGTCTGAATTCTTACCTTTGGCTGCTCTAAAACATCTGAAAGAGAAAAGCCTTTTTATTTGTTCTGATTCTAGAACATAAATCCTAGAAATAAAAGGAAAATGCTGAAAGTTGTTCTGTAAAGTACAGACTGTACAGATGTACTTTTACAGATATACTTTTTTTTTTTTAAACATATGATCAAAAATGGCTTCAGAGAGAAGCCAATTTGAGAGAATGATACTTGGAAACTAAAGTTTTACTAACATGTCAGTGTGTATAAACTTGTTAATGTTTTCTTTAACACGGCATTCTACCTAGCCAGAGGTGAGACCTAGGAATGAAGAGGGAAAAAACTGCTGCTAGTAAATGACAGCTAAATTACGGTCAGTGAGACCACTAAATATCCATAGCTTTATTGTGCTAGAGGCCTATTTTGATATATTAATGACTGGCAGAGAAACAGCTATTTTTATCTAGGTCATATGAGATATCACAACATGCTCCAAAGGATGTTAAATGTATGTATGCGAGGGACAAGATAGCAAGATAAGACAGGGACATAATAGTAAGATTGGAAGGAAAGGCAGTAACTCATTTATATTGATTATAAGCAAGGGTATCTGTAATCTGTACGAAGAAACTCACTGCACTTTTCACAGTCTAATACTTACCACCCAAATAAATAATAATTACACACATATTTCAATAGAATAAGCCAAAACTCTAATTCCAGCTCCTACAAACCAACTGAAGCATATTTCAAGACAATTCCATTTGTAATAAAAAGCAGATGGTAAAGGAAACAGATGTCTCTTTGTGATCTGATTTACACATCTGCAGACATTTACAATTTACATGCATTTCCAAAGAATGCTGAGCAAGTTAAATTGGGAAATGGGATATTTTTTTTCTTAATGGACATGCTCAGAGTTTGACTCAAGAAGAAAATAAGCTGTGACAAAGACACATCTATCCTATCAAGCCTACGTGTTTCCAAACCAATTTCCAATATTACAGCACCATGTTAAAGATACACCAATCATGATAAAAATAAGACAACTTTGGAAATAGTTTACCAAAGGGAAACATCACTCAAATGTGAGGTGGCTGAGGGATAGGTGATCTTCAAATTTCTCCCCCCTCTCAAAGGAGACGAGGTTAGCAATTGTTGTCTTTCAGAAATTCATTAAACAGAGAAGAAAGAAACATCCCTCAGCAATACAGACCTGGACATTTATTTAAGATCTTCTAAGTCTCAGATTGCCATTTTACGCAGACATCAACAATAAACCATTGACAATGACATCAAATACTTGCACTGGTCTCAGTGAAATTATGTACAAGAATCATTAGAGAAATGTGTTACAACAAAGAAGAATGAAAGAGTCTCACTGAAAAAAATAAAATGCTTGCAGAACCTCTTAGACAACAGGTATAGGATAAAGCAGTACAAGGAACCAAGATACTAATGACCTTCAAAATTAAGTTAGGTTGAAGTAGATCAAAATTCCAAATTTCCCCAAGTTTGGGAAATCTTGTTGGTTTCTCAGATTTTGCCCCATTTCTTTTTCTCTGGATAGTTTACTTCAGGCTCACAAGGGGTACCACATTGTTAGACACAGAGAATGAAGTCTCCTCTTTCATCAAAGCACAAAACCCAAGTGCCATATCTCTGAGCTAAAGGAATCATATCCTATAACAACATTCAATATCCATGTCTGCTAAGACTGCAAGTAAGGAACTAGACTCACTCAAATGTTCTGAGTGTTTCCTCCTGCTGAAAGGATGCTGAACAGCCTTTAAATCTCAGCTTACGTTTATTTTGCACCACTATAGTGACCAGTGAGACACTTACAGAATGCATCACTAAACCTGTCCAAGGGGGCTATTTATCACCTAGGAATTAAACTAGGGAACTACACCAGTTTAACCAGTTTTATTTCATGTAAGCCATCCTATAATCATCAGATGGCAAGTAATTTTGGGAACTAACCACTTGGACTGGAGTCAAACTGCTGAACTGGAGGTGAAAAGCTCCATATTATATTACTAATCCCCTGAGCTATGGAGTCCCCAGCTGGTAGCTCTACGTAGGTTCACACGGCTGTATTTCAAAGGCAGCAAAAGTAGGTACAAGTTTTAAAACAAACAAAACAAAAAAACTCCACACTTGCAAGAACAACTATCTTTTTCTTAAAATAATTTCTCTGAAAGTAGCAGACTGTACACATTTTACAAGAATAAACAAACTTCTGTAATATTTATCCACAAATTGGGAGTCAGAGATCATTAGTGCAAATTTCTGCTGACCGGCAGCATTTATTCTATAAACTTTGGGTATCCTAAGTGGTCCATTAGAGAAGAACAGATATCTTCAATCTGCCTAATCTCTTTATTAGGCATGGTTTTTTTCCAGGCATGAATGCTACTTGGTGAAATTTCCCCTTCATAAGGAAGATAGAAAAGACTGGTGGAGGTGGCAAATAATATTTGGTTTAAGCTAGCAGGAGGAAGAGGAATACCAAGAAAGGCAAAAATTGTTTCAGCAGTCTTCTGAGGAAAGCTCACAATATCTTCAAACTTCACTAGCTGATAATTTGTTGGCTGCAAGTCACCATTTATTCTCAGTGCTGCTGCTGTGTTTGCTAGCCACAAATAGGACAACACAGAAACAGCGTTTGAATTAGAACTTGAAAGTTCTTTTCTCAATGATTCATATTCAAAGGCATAGCCTTCATTTAAACGACATTTTTCTTTACCATTTTCCCCTTTAAACACTGCAGCCAAACGTTGCGGAACATTTTTCAAGGAGTAAAGGCTTGGCTTATTTTTGTACAGCATTGAATAGATCCATGCCCGTGGGTCCCTTACTACGTATAATGCTCTCATTGACGGTCCTAGGATTTTCTGAAAGAAGGGAAGCTTTAATGTCCAGCTCCCACTACTTAAACTAAGCACAGGTCGTGCATTAGGATAATAGACAAGGTGCCTTCTCAGTTCCCTAATGTATTCAGCATCTTTATCTTGACTCCCTCTTGCCCTGTTTCTTTGCTCTGATAGAGATTCTCTCTTTCTGGATCTTTTCCTTTTGTCCTTGCTTAAGGCAGAATGCTGAGCAGTTTTACTTCTGCTGGATTCATATAAGTGAATGTTTTGTAAGTGTAATTTTGTGCCTCGAACTAGAGACTGGAGCCACCCTTGGAAAAGACGAAAATGACCATTCTGAACATCAGAAACCTTCCATTCACATGGATCTACAAAGGAATCAATTTCAAATTCAGTCTCAGGAATTTCAAGATAGGGTGTAGGTATTCTCATGTATAAAAAGTCACTACTATTGAAAAACAGCTGTTTTAAAATTTCTGCTCCAGAAGCTGGAAGTGAAGTAATGATCACATCTGGCAAAACAACAGGGCTTCCTTCTAATTGTTTGGCTTTATTGCCTTTATCGTGTTCTAATCTTGTCATGTCAGTGCTCCATTTTGCACAGATGGGCTGCGTACACATGCTCCACACATCCACCAATTCAATAAGCCACAGTGTGACAACCAGTATCAGGATCCAACGCAACATTTTACTGAAGGATATGTAAAAGCGCCACTGAAAAGCCAGAATGACCAAACTAACACCCAAAATTAACCCTGCAATTATGTTCACTTTAAATCCAAATGGGAAACCCACCCTATGAATTTTCATCTGTTTTTCCACAGATTCAATACCTAGACCAAACTTAATGACTTTGTTTCCCTGAACTACCTTGGCAAAACCACCAAATCCCAAGTAGTTGAACCTTGTCTTTAAATTCTGATACTCAGTAACAACAGAGATGGTATTTTCAGTGTTGTTGGCACTGAGTGAAATCTGAAATCCAGATTTTGAATTATCTATGAGTCTGCAGTTAGAAACATTGACATATGGGCCATAGAAAAGGTAAACAATCCTTGTAAGTGTGTTTTTCATTGGAAAGGTAACATTTACAAACTGAGTCCATCGCTTTTTGAATTCAGCAGCTTGTTCTGCCTCTTGTATCCTAGCAACAGGACTACTCCCATGATGATCAAACCAAAACATCTTGTAGTGGGCATCCCACACATCCATCATAGCTCCATTGTATTTGTTCTTAAATTTATAGGGTATGTATTTGAAATCAATGTCAAGATTATGAAAAAAGGCACTGACAGAATTAACAGGAGAGTCTTCCTCCCTCTCAATATGGTCAACTACTAACAATGTCTGAGAATTTAAGAGCAACAAAACACGATACACACTTTTCAGTTTCATTGCTGATGTGTAAGCAGATACGGCTTCACCACTTACAAACATCATGTCTGCAGCCTGGGAGGCTGTTATAATTTCTCCAGTTGAGTCTCCAGCCTCATCACCAATCCACTTCAGCCACTGGGCACACTCACCAAGCTGTCCCTCCCAAGGCTGGTTGCACTGGCTCGTAGGAGATGGAGCAAAGACCAACACATTGTTCAGGTGGCTGAGTTTAGGTCCATAAAGAGCCTCAGATACAAATACCTGTCCATTGGGAGCAAAAGTGAAAGAATTTTGATCAGGATGTTCATGACCTGGATTGAAACTTCTCCACCCATCAATCCAGGCATATGGTTCAAAGTGAACGATATCGTAGACAGCACGTCCACCAAGTTTTCCAGACTTAAAGGACACAAAGGTGTTTGTCTGACTGTTTGGCAATCCAGCCCCATAAGTAACAACTCCCCAGTTAGGAAATACATGCATTTTAGCAGTACCATAATCAGGAGGTGGCTGAGGAATGATTTCAGCAGCGTACCAAATAAATTCAGTGTGTAGCGTACTCCACCTCTGTGCAGTGGATGGCACCATTGGCCCATCCTTGGGTCTGTGTTTTCTGATCTGCTGTGCCAGCCAGTTGCCAGCTCCATTCTTCATGATAAACTTATCCAAGAACACGAGCTGACTTTCAGGACCATAAAACCAGTTGTAATTAGAATCCGCTACACCCACGGTCCTCTGAAAGCCTGGTAACAGGGTGGCATAGTAAAACCAAAAGTGCATTTTGAGCCAGTTATTCTCCAAATTATTAATACCAAAGTGACGCTGGGCCAGGAAAACATACTGGGTTACTGACTTGGCTGTGTAACTCCCATAAGCTACTCCCTCATCCAGAGATCCATCTACAATATGATTGAGCAGAAACATTGTTTTCTCCATCACATCAACAACAGTGTGTTTCCAAATATTTGCCCGAGATCCATTGTCCACCCCTGCAACTAAAGCCCCAATAAGCAAAGCAAGCATATTGGTTGCTTGATGATTATGGAGAAGCTGCTTTCCCCAGGAACGAACCTTTGAGTACTCATACATTTCCTCACTTACAGACCATATCTTCTCCAGGTATTTTTGCCTTCTCTCATTTTCCAGTGAATTATACAAGAAGTCAAAAGCAGTGGCAAATCCTGTTAGGGAGTGACCAAGTGGCACTTCATCTCCAGGTGCATTCTCAACCAACCAGTTTTTGTAGCCAGCCATTCTATCCATATATTCCAGGGCAAAATCCAATGCAGCTTTATCTTCAGGGCACAGCAAACAATAAAATGCTAGAGGTGGCAGATTGTTACCATAAATCTCATTCCACTTCGCAGTAAAATCAACGTGCTTGGGTGGAGGTAGGTAGTATGATGGGTTGGAGAGCATAACCATCACCGCACTTCTGATGGCTCTAAACAGATGCAAATGGCTTGTATGAGCCTTCTGCCTCAGTGCCTGGACATCTTCAGCACTGAAATACAAACTTGGATGAAGAACTGTTTTCTTCAGCTTCTGCTCAGCACTAAGACCTTCAAGTTGCTTTTTTTCATATCGATCTACATTTTCTGTAAAAGTCACCCAATCAGTGTAATTGCTTACAGATTCTTCAAATGTGAAGACAGCAAACATCATTAATGCTAGAAATAAAGTATGCCCCATGAACATCAGAGCCATGATCCATTAGGCTGCTCCTCTTCCCCAGGCATGCATTTCCTAACAAAACACAATGTTCAGATATCAAACATTGACCCAGTTAGTAGAAAATTGAACACCTTAAGGCATATTTTTAGGAGCAAAGACTTAAGTGTGTACTGTGCATCTAAAATACTCAGATGACTTGTCATCTGAACTACAACTCTGAATTAACAAGGCTGTCAAAAGCACATTTCAGGTGTCTTGTCTCTTCACACTTCTCAAACACAACACCACAGCATAAATACTAAAATAAAGGAAAAGGTACAATCTCAAAAATATGCATATAAAACACAGGTTGTCAATGCACAGAAAGAGACTGAAACTGTCTCTTGAAAAACTTGACTTGAAAAATTAATAGATTCATGCACTTTTTCAAAAAGCTTTCAGTCAGGTCAAATTTCACTTCTAGAGCTGACAAAAACTCCACTGATCACAAAACAATATAATTTATCAAAAATTATGTGTTGCATTTGATGAAATAGAGAATTTACAGCACTTGGAAAACAAGTCTGCAAAACTGAAGCTACTGTCTTCAGCCTTCCCTTTATCTCAATTTCCATACGCACTCTTTCCATCTTTCTCTTTTGGGATTCATGGAAGTGTGGGATGAAAAAAAAATAATTAAAAACAAAAAAAATCAACATAGGTCATCCATTATCTCCTTTTGATGAAACTGCAGTGCTTTTAACCACTATTCCTCTCTGTGAAAGCTGCATCTGAACTAAGAGTCAGAGTATGGATATGTTTTCAAGTCTTCTTTCATCTTATCTTCAGCCAATGATGCCCAAATTTTGCCTCTGTGATTCAGATAATCCTGCTCCTTCCATTATGAAGCAAAAGTAAAACACACGAAAGAGGCAGAAAGCCAAAGCTTTTTTTTGTAAAAAGAGCAGTTTCGGGTTTCCTTCCACTTTGCATGTTGGCTCTTTCTGCGGAAACAGAAACAAAAGTTCCCTGAAGCAGCATAGGTGTCAGAAAATATTTAAAGTACTTCAGATAACAAAGTCTTGCTAAAGTTCGAGGAAAGATAAGTTAATGCACTATTTCTTTTACAGAAATTAAATAAAAAGGAGCATTTTGAAAGTTCCACAAATTTTATCTTTGGCAAAACAAAAATTCCGATTGGCTACTGCAGCTCGTTTTGTTTCGCCTTTTCAGTGCGGATTTTCCCGTTATGCTCCGAGGAGTTACCCAGGACAATAAATTTGAAACACACCGCCAAAATTAAACGGAGCTCAGATGAACTAGCTGAATAAACAAATGTCCCATACGTCTCCAACAAACACACGCCGGGTTCTGCCGGCGACACGAAGGCGCGAAGAAGGAAATGAAGCCAGACCGAGCCACGGCGGCCGTC
>VZRU01017550.1:28365-40696 GCA_013398155.1 Pedionomus torquatus | reverse complement strand
TTTTTTTTTTTTTTTTTTTTTTTGTGGAGGATGTACAGTTACAGTAAGCCCAAAAATACATTTATAGGAAGAAAGAAAGGAAATACACATAAAAGTAAGAATGCTAAAAATGGGAATGGAAAAATGAACAAGTTTTCTGGTCTGACAGATTCTGCATTTCAGATAAGAAATCCAAAACTCACAAAACTCAGAGTTTATCCTGAACTGTAAAGGTAAGTCTGCAAGAAACCCGCCCTAAAGGGTTTTATGATTTATTTAATAATTATCTTGTTTAGAGTCCTGAATTTCAGAAGAGTGGCTCTCTTGCCAAGCCGCTCCTCTACAGAAGACCTTATGATCCTGTTCCTAAATTCCTTCCGAACTTCACTGAGTATTCCCACACAACCTACAGACAAATCACAGGCCAGAAAAAGCAGAGCAGCAAAATAATTTATCCAGGAGATCACTTGAAAGCCTCTTAAAGTGTTCCTAGGCAATTTGTGTGGGAGAAGAAAAACATTAGTAGGCATCTACCTGTTACAAATTATTCAGCAGCAAAAAGATCTGGAAAGCCAATTGGTTTTAGAAGGCAGTCGATGAAAATAACAAAATTTTTGATGCTTTAATGGGAAATTCTTAAGTTTTAATTTTATCTCAGAATCAAAACTTTTTCAGATAACTTTTTACCATACCATTTTCTAATCTCAGTTTTTAATCTGCTGACCCTACCAGGATTAAACTAGTGATGCTCCTGTTGAATTCAGCAAAGTAGGATCAGGACCTAGTTATTTTTCTGCTCCTGATTTACATCAATACAGTGTATTGAAACAATTGGAGTAACACAGACAAAGTGGCAGGAAAGTTCTATAAATATTTGGTTTTCAAAGTGTTGTACCCAAGCCCAAACTCTCCTTCAGGTTCCACTGGGAATAGTTTCAATTGCCTAATGTATAAAACAACCCCAGAATTCAAGCTGTTCTTATTTCCCCATCCAGCACTGTCACCTAGCCGTAGCTTCTTGCTTGAAATTAAATGCTCAGCATTTCTTCCTTCATACTCTGTTTTATTGCACAACATCCATGATGTAAAGCTGGTCTGCTGTTAATTTAATTACATGGTAGGATGGAGAAAAGAACACATTATTCCAATGTTATTGATAGTCAGTAGCAGCACCTACTGGTCCCCTCATATATTCCCTCTGGAGAACGTACCACTTCAATGATGCATACTGCAGCAGTGCAAATGTGCTTTCTACTCTTTTACAGCATTGTGTTTAGGTATATTCTATTTATCTCTTCTAGAAATGCACGGATTGTGCTACCTATTGTAAATGCCTGACAGTCACAGAAATGGAACCCAGGTCTATATTAGTGCTTACTTTTTTTTTTACAGAAGTCATTACAGCTGCAAAAGAAGAACCTTTATTCTGCTAGGAAAGATGTGGCAGTTGTGATTGACCATTTCTTTTCCCAGCTTGCTTGCAATAAAACATTTATTCATAATACATGTTTAGTGCTGCAGGTGGCATTGTTACTGTTCAAAGAACCCAACCCAGCATATAATGTGGTCAGCACTTCATCTTCCTGAAAATGAATCTTGAAAACTTCTTGAATTATATATCTCCTGCTTTTTAGTGGATCCATAATTTTCTTCAGAAGATGAATTGCAGACAGGAGCACTGATGAGAATTAAACTAGCAAGGTTCATGTTAAGAACATAGTCAGTAAATCAAAAACTGGAAGTAATGCCAGAGATTCAAAATCACAGACTGACACTATCCTGAGATACTAGGCGTGATGATGGAGTCTGGTAATGAAATTATGAAGCTAAACATCAGCCTTTCATGGACACCCAAATACTAAAGTACCATAAACCTGAACTCCTCCTAGGAACAATGGAATTGCCCTTAGTGCATCTTTGGAGGAGAAGGAAGCTTCAGACAACTTATTCGAAAAGGAAGAGCCTACATGCATCAAAAATCAAAAATCATTTAATCTCTTCAAATAAACAATAACAGCAATGACAAAGAGCTCTGTGAAGTTATCACTGAGGATATTGCCAAACATGACAATCAACAGAAAGAAAATCCCTTACCTTTAGAAAATATTTTTCCTTAAATTAAAAAAAAAAAAAAAAAAAAAAAAAAAAAAGTTATCCTAAAAGCCCAGTAAAAAACTCTCACTCCAAACCCATCATGTTTACCTTTAGGAGCAAAACAGATTAATCCTGTTTAACTGAAATCATTCACTACTAATACATGGTACATGTATCAATTTATTGTATAAACATTTTAGGAACACCTGTTTTCTTCATGAATTTTCCAAAATGGTACTTGTCCTTGGTACCACCAAGGTACTGGTCCTTGTCCCACCAGCTGTCTGCGTGAAGCAGATATTCTGCCCCAGTGGCTCTTCCCTTAGCACATCTGTAGGATAACGAAGATCTCTAAGCAAGGTAGACCAGAGGATTCACATCCTATATGTTGTATATTTCTGCTTTCAATTGCAGGCACATTCCTCTCTGCCATCAACATTTCTATTTCTCTGTTGACAAATAATTTGCTGAGTAGAAACACAAATAGGGGCAAGTATTTAGAACAAGGTGCAGGGATTTAGCTGTGTGATTATGTTAAAGTCCACAGGAGCCTTGCAGCTCCATCTCTGTGCGTGCACAGGCTCTTCACCTCTGTTTGGTGCTTTAGGCTTTCAGGAGGGCCAGGGTAGAGGAAGGTGAAGGGCTGTATCCTCATCCCAACACATCCAGAGCTCTCTGCATGGGATTTATGTGCAGAAACCTAAATGTGGCAAGGTACTCATAGTTTATAGAGGCAACTGTATTAAATCACGAAATGCTTAATATTAGAAAACTCACACCTATATGCAGAAAGTAATTTTCCTCTTTTTAAATAAGCTCTTTGAATTTGCACATGAATTTAGTCCTTGTGGAAACAGACTACCAGGTCTAAACATCCCATTTCTACAGAACTGATACAGGACAAATGAGAGCGCCATGACCGTCCTCCACAGAGTTCACCAAACCCTCTCAGCCTTAACCCAGATAAGAGGATAATTCAAACTCATGTCAATAAAATCTTCGTGTGTTTAGTCAAGTTTCTCAGTGCAACGGTGAATTCTGTGGCATGTCAAATAGCGGGTAAATCAAATCCAGCAATTTTCTACTGCTGTGATACATGCTTCCAAAATAGGAAGATTTTAACAAACCAGAGCTTCAGCTGATATAAATCAGCACCATTCCACTGAAGCTAATGCAACTGCATTGATTCACAGCCACTGAAATTTTGGACCCTGGTCTCACAAATATGATAGAAAGTTCCATTTGCTAATGTAAATGTATACCAATAGTTTATCATGTAAATTCATTCAGCAAA
Organism: Pedionomus torquatus; assembly: GCA_013398155.1. Lineage (NCBI taxonomy): Eukaryota > Metazoa > Chordata > Aves > Charadriiformes > Pedionomidae > Pedionomus > Pedionomus torquatus. The sequence continues at coordinate 37,329 of VZRU01017550.1, read as the reverse complement.
ATGCATGAATCAGTACTGCTTTTTTAGCAATAAATCGTTATAACAGGTAGGAATATGTTTCAAGCTTTTAAAGAACCCAACAATACACATGCTTTAGTTGCCCAATAATCCTGCAAGTACAAGTTGTCTTTAAAAAAAAAACCCTTTTTCTTAGCGCCCCTCTCCTGATGCAAGACCAGAAATCGCATAACCACTCCTATGACTGCAGACAGCAAATTTAAAATACCCTTAATTGGAAGCTGAAAAAACTAAGCGTGCCGCACAATGGCTGAGACACAAGACTTATGGTTGTTTACTGTAACACTAAGACAGTCCCATTAACAAGAATGATGGGAAACTGCATCCTGGCATTATTCTTAGCAAAAGACTTGACAAATATGTTTTGTAAATGAAGGAGCTACAACAGAGAAAACATATAATACAGTTTTCCCCCCTTTTTCCCAGTGAAATGGTTGCATGTTTAATGCTTTATACATTATTCAAGGCTCCATTTTCCAGGGTTCATCAATACCCAAGTCCACAGCAGCTAGAAGCTTGTAACAACTGACAAATGTAGACAAAACATGCTACTTAACCCAAGAACAGTGGGTCAGAGAACAAACAGGAAAATTTATTGTCTTTGCTATATTACTCTTGGAATGGAGAAGTAAATGAATACCATACGTTATAGCTTATCACTTACAGTATGAGCGTATCATGAACAGCCCAGCATGTCCTACTTAAATAATACTGATGGATAACATGCAGGCAGCTTTTGTTCACTGCTGAGGTTTTGTCTTGTCTACATGTTGTTTATACTTATTTAGGGCGAGAGGAAGAGACAAAAGAATAGCAAGAATCATGCCAGGGGCTTGCACAATCCCCTTCCTCTGGGTGTCCATAATGAATCTAGGCTGTGCCTACTACGGAAGTTTTTGCAAAGAAATAAAGAAGTCTTCTTGAGATAAAAAGTGGATTCCACAATATATCCTTAGACCAGACATTATATTATTTCCCAGCTGTACCTGTAAACAGCTTTGCAGAAGANGGCGGGGAGGGGAAGGAGGGGCAGGTAGTAGCTACCTGAGTTTTATTGCCTCTGCCTGCTGGAGATCTGTTGGAGATTAGTAATAATTTTTATATTCAGTACAGTACCTCTGAAGGTGACTCAGGAAATTGTGTGAACATGGATTCTAGAAGAACATAAGACAACCCCCAAACCTGTGGTGCTATTTCTCTGTATATTGTATAACCAGACTATTACACCTATGCAAAGCAGGGAAAATGCACCTCTCGACTCCATTGGTGTGGCATTAACATCTCCAGCACGATTTCTCAGGTTTCCAGTGAGAGGAGATCAGATAGCCTGAGGATCTCATCCCACACCGTAATCACACTATTTCAGACTTTATGCCAGTGCTGTGCAAATGGCAAATGGGTAGGAAAAGGCACTACGTTCCTAAAAACGTAATTCAGAGCTATTTTACATCCACCCTGCTAGTGTATCACAAAAATTGCAAAGCAGCATAGAGTCAAATCCAACATAAAAGAAGCTATTTAAAATCATGAGTGATTCCTTTAAATTATTATTAAGCTTTTTGCTAAGCAATAGGAAAACAGAGAACAAAACACAAAGCCAAAAAAAGGAATTTTTCCCTAAATATTTGAAAATAGGTTGTGACCAAATGGTCAGATTTGTAATTTAATTAAGTCACTAATATTAACTACATGAATTGATTTGGTCTGACACCTTTACAAGCAGGTTTTTACCAAAAGACAGAAGATACTCCGATCCCAACATGAATTAAAGAGTGCTGGTCTACTCACAGAACTACATCATCTTAATTAAGATTTTGCAGTCACCACTTACTAATTTAATTCTGACCTGTATCTCAGTAAGGGAATCTAAACTAACAAGTTGGGAAAGACTGGAGTTCCTTCCACAAATCACAGCAATTTTAATGAAGCAGCTCGATACTCCATCTGTATTTACTCCAGCATGATTTTGTGATGTACAGCAAGTCTCCAGTGAAATGTATTTCAAAAAGGAACTTGACTTCAAAAAGGAAACGAGATCGGATGAGTTCAAAATGGGACTCAGGTGTCCAGTTCTCAGTTGCCCAAATCTCATACTAAGATGAGCGTGCTCAGCAAAGTATCACTTGGTGGTGATTTCTATGCACGCATAAATTGGTTCTTTAATACATACTGCTTATTATTATTGGTAGATTTATGCTCAGCATAAATGAAGGATACAGATATTTACTGAGGTACAAATAAAGGAAGAAACAAAATCCAAACCAGTCTTTGAAGTAGTAAAGAAAGTAAAGAAACTTCTTTCTTTCCCTCTGCTGCTTCCCAGTACTCATTTTCTTTCTAGCGTCCCAGAGATCTGCGGTTCCTTAAGGCTGCCAGTCGCTTATGCAGACTGCAGTAAGACTCGGAAGGTCTTCTAGGATGTAGTCAATTTGGCATAATATGTTTTCTTTTCCAATATTAAGACTGAATTAGAAGGCTGGCCAACATAGCTCTAAGTAATTACATGATGAAACTCAGGCTATTAGATGACCCACATGGAAAACTTGTATCAGTTCTATTAAAACATACCCAAATCTCCTAGGGTCTCCACACAAGCATGCCACTAGCAGGCACTTAACAAGTAACTTCACATTATTGCTTTTAACTACTAAGTAGCTATAAGTAAAGTGTTTATTCCAAAAAGCAGGGAGAGTAATAAATAAGATTTCTAGTTCTCCATTAACTAGAGCCTTAGATGCAGTCCCCAGGCATCAATCTGGCATTTATGCTCAATACTTTTACTCCATTCCCACTCTCCTTACACACATAGCATATTCCTTTCCTCTTCTAGAGGTCCATGATTATGAAGGATAGTACAGGATATATTAGCAGGTTGTAAGATGTCCTGGAATAATTGCAGAAACTTGTAGGGCTGAATCTACAAGACATAGTGGCAAGGAAGTGTTCTAGAATACAGAACTGCTGCTGCCTCAAATCAGAGATGGTAGGAATCCTATCATTAAAATCAAGCACTTCCGACACCACAAGCCAGCTGCAGAGTCAAAGAAGATTTAGGAAAATAAACACAAGAGAGAGAGAACTGCTGCATGGGACCGATTTAATCTGCAAAAATTTATTACTATTACAATGTATTTTTATTCTAAAGTCTAAAAATCTCTGGGTTTTGTTACCTACACAAAGGTGAAAATTAATAAATAAAGGTCTCTAAAATATACCTGACTGAAAAAAGAAGCCTTACTGTTAACACGGGAGGAGAAAAAATAGCCAATCCAATCACAGCCAGGCTCTGCTGTGACACAGTAAAGGCTGGACTACGTCACATGAAAATTTCTGTAGTACCTTGCCTTATTTGTCCCAAAGAACTCATTCTACTCTGCTATAAACTGAGAGCAGGAACCACCAAAAATGCCTCAAAGTCGGGCTAATATCCCACCACCACTGAAGGTGAACCTCCAGGAAGGTCACTCAATCTAAAAACCTGTTTCTCAAACAATGGCAGATTTGTCTGGACAACTTAAATATACTTCTACGTGAGATACTTGCACTTAGTACCTTATGTGGCATTGTTGCCTCATACCCTCTCACACTGCAGCGTGTGTTCTGGGGCTGACTACAAGAAAGCTCTAAGAACAGATTTATATTCCAGGAAGTCATCAGCCAGAAACCCTGGGATGTGACTGCTAATCAAGAGATTGATAGTATCTGTAGCAGAGCAGGTGGTGATGTTCCACAGGTCCTGCTGCAGGGGCTCTCAGTTATCAAGGTAGTCCTTGTAAATTTAGAAACCTTGATCTGTAATCTTTGCCATCTTCCAGCACTCAGGAAGCTCACATGGACAGCTAAGCACAAACACGGATCTCCAAGTACAAAGGACCTGAAATAACCCTTGCAAAATAATCAAGTGATAAAACCTCACATCCAGTCTGAACTTTCCAAGCCATAACACATGATCATTGCCGCTGGCCATGTCTGCTGGTACTACCACAAGAAGGAAGTCGGGCTCTGCCATGTTTGTTGTCGCCTTCAGTCAGAGGCAGCTCTCAGATGTATTCTTATCTTTGCTGTACCAGAATAGACAAGTTGCGTGGTCTAGGTCCCCAAACATCTTGATAACCCTCCTCAGGACCCTGTCCAGTTTCTCAGCATCCCTCTAGAACTGTAGGTCTTCGATCAAAACTCATGCTCTGGGTAGTGAGACCAGCACCCCAGGGAGGGTTGTAACAACTTTCCTCAACCTGCTTGCCACACTCGAAACGCCACAGAGAAGTGGTTTGTGGTATTTGTGTCGAGAACAATGCTCTGCTCTAAACCTTATCTCCTTCTGAGCAGGGCTGTTTTCAGTTGATGAGCTCCCAGCGTCGTTACCATTACATGGGCTTATTTTGTCCTAAGGTGAAGAGAGGAAGCCACATACAAATCTCGTGATGGTAATATAAGAGCTTACAGGTCTGCAAGCATATATTATCATCAGGTATCAAATAATGTTCGTGTTTCCCCTGTGATGTGCAGCCAGCGTGTCTCAGTGCATCTTATCTATCTGCAGGTTCCATCCAACTCAGTACTAAGAACAGCAAAATAGCAACCTGAAAATAAAACAGCATCAGTTGGATTGAAAGTGGCAAGCTTAACAGTAACCCAGGTACATTCCCTTCTCTCCTCTATGACATTCTGATACTACCTCTAGCTCCTGCAATTCATTTGCCTCCTACTCCGAAGAATTTACTGAGAAATAACCTTGAACTTGGCTTGTCACCATTCCCCAGGCAAATTATTATGTCTTCTTCAGACTGCTTCACCCTATGGTATTTAACAATTTCGGTGTCTTGTCTGGGTTCATTCAAAGCTTCAAAGTGCAAAATAAAAAAAAAAAAAAAAAAGGCAACAGAAATGTGCAAGTAATGCAATAATTTTTCAAAGATGTTCTCTGTGGAACTCAGCTAGAGCAGGGTAGAGAGAGAAAATTGCTAGTAACATAAAACCCAACAATGCTAAATGTAAAATAAGAGTAAGAGTACCACTGCTTTATGCTATAATTTCTGATCATTAACATCATCACCAATTGGAAAATATGATTAGTATACAGGGTTAAACACATATTCCATTTAGAAATTCTGAGGCTCTGTACCACATAACCGTGCACAAGGAAAGCACCAGGAGACTGAAAGCACGGTGAAGTTTGGCTTCCTCACTGAATGTTCTTTTCAAAAGAAAGAGAAAGTTATCTGACAGGGACCAAAAGTCTGTTCTACATGGTACTTGTGATAGACAAGAGCCATTCCTTTTTCCACTAGATATTCAAAACAAAGACAGCAATTTCTTTCCCTGTATCACATATAACTGGATAGAAGGAAAACTCAATTTTTACAAAAAGTATCACTATCTAAAAAAAGGGATGGGGGATGAGGGTGTGGAGAAATGGCAGGTGGATGACAGCTACACCAAAACCCCACCTAACAGATGCTCCCCAGCCAAGAGCAGTGCTGTAGCCAGTCTCTGCAGAGCTGTAACCTTTCCTTTACTACCATTCAGTAAAGGGTAATGTCTGGCAATGGAAAGAGGGGAAAACTATCCTGAAAAAGAAACCTCTTTGTGGGCTGAAAAAACCAGCCAGATTCAGGCAGTAACTGCTACAGAGATTTTTAATAAGCATTTGTTTGGCATTAATTGTTGCTTTAAAGTAAATTTATTTAACTTTTTTTTTTTTTTGCTCCTACTGATTTATTTACCATTATGTAAACTTGAACAGTTTCAGGAGTGAGGAAAAAAATAGAAGAGTACCAGCCTTAAGTTGCCTGAAAGTTACGATTCACTATATTTTTTGCCTCCTTTTTTATTGCACGTAAGCACAACTTTATTGTTACTTATAAACAGATGTGAATCCATCCCTCCTATCACACATAACTCTGCAAGGGAAAATAACAAAACCCTTGTAACAGCAACCGCAGCGACACACAATGTTTTTTTTTAGTCTACCTCATCCAAACTGAATCAATTAAAGGGATGCAGTGAATAACGCTAAAGCACTGACTGTTGCTACTCTGGCCATGGAACAACTGGGATCCATGTTCATTTGCCTGTCTGTCCCGATCCATCCTCCCCCTGCCCAAATTATATATTAACAAGTGCCAGTCAATTAAGTCAATAATGTCTTCTGCTTGTTGCTATGACTTGAAAGCCCACCAGAAGATGGTTTGCCACTGCTTCCTCTGAGTCTCCAATACAAGCATCCTGGCAATGCTCTCACAGCCCCTCTGAGTCTCCAATACAAGCATCCTGGCAATGCTCTCACAGCCCCTCAGAAATTCTCCTGTGGGCCTGCAGCTTGTTACCTCATTTATCTACTATCTAATTCTGAAAGCTTAATAAAATCACCAAGTACCTAAGGCTTGGATCCTACTAAGACATAACATACATCACTAAGTCACAACGTGCATACGTACTGAGGTTTAGGCAAGCACCTGAGACACTGGTATTGCTGTCCCTGCCCACCAGCAGTGCTCACAGACGATGACTGAATGCAGTTCATAGAAATCTAAAATTATAGCCTAATTTTACTGTGTTTAGTTATTCTGTATGCATCTCTCCAGCTAGCATCAGTTTGATGGGTGCAATATGAACATACTGCAGTTGCTTCTCTTACTTTCTCCATGACAAACTTCAGGCTACATGCTGTCTGCAGTCCTTGCACGGTGCTCAGATGGAAGTCAAAGGAGATCTGTTTTAGATCAATGTCATTATATGGCCATTTCTGAACAGAGGTCTGCAGGCTGAAAAAGAGTCATTATCCTTTTGGTCACGAGACTCAGCCAGTTTGGTATCTGAAACTAATTTTTCTGAAAACTTATTATACCTTTAACAGGGCTCCACACAACATTATGCAGTGATTAAAATAGATTTAGCTCACCACCTTCTAAGATTGTTAGAGCCAACACAGAGCCTTCGGCTGTACATATGGATTGGCTGGCATTAAGTGGGTAAAATGGTGAGTACTTTAACAACCTGACCTGAACTGAATTTTCTGGTCCTGCAGAGCATCCTTCATTTTTGAATATGCCACGTTGCATATGTATGTGCACGTGGAGTCTGGCAAACTGGGTTAGATCCAGATGTCAGTAACAGCTGGGCAAACTAAAAGGTAACTACATGGAACTATTAGAAGACTGGCACCGCCTGTTTAGCATTACTCCAAGTAACTGTTTCTTGAATTACTCAGTACAAAACCAGTTTATTAAATACCAAAAGATGCCACAAAGAAAGGAAAGGTTACACTAGATAATTTTACTTAGAAAATTAGCAGAGCTAGTTGTGGTCTTCGCACTTTATACACACGGAATATATAAGCTGTTTACCTTCATTAGAAGGAATGCTATCCCCAGCTTTGATTAGTTTTGCTATCCTCTACATGAGACACTCACTTTCCAAATTAATCTTCTGCAAAGAGAAGAGGCAGGAGAATGGCACTATTAGTCTGAGAGCTCCACTGAAGGGTGTATGAAGGAACAAGCTGATGAATATTTTATTAGGGAAAAAAAAAGTATATGAAAATAAAATTGAATCCAGAAAAAAAAAAATCACAAGATAAAGTCCTTATATAAAAAGTTAAAATTCTCCACTTGCTTTTGATGGCTGCTGTTTTTATTATTAAAGGTTTTGCTGAGAGTTTGCATTTTAATGTTAACATATGAAAATACATTGACTGGCACAGAAAAACAAGGTCATAAATTTCAACTTTAAGTATCTGTTTTAATGTATTATTTTACTTTATTGGCAATATTCCACCTGCAAATGTCTTTTTATTATTGTATCCCCTCTTTGCAATAAAGAGAAATGCTGTTGACTAGCTTTCACTTTGGGAAATACGAAATCATTGTTTCTTGCTAGCTGTGGGCAAGAAATAGTTTTCAAACCATGCTAAAGTTACAAAAGTGTACTTGGAAAAAATATATAGCAAGAAATATGTTAGCGTCTTTCATAAATTCTCAATACATGGATACAGCAAGATAATTTCCGAGCATAAACAGACCCAGCAAAGAATATATATTATCTTAAATCAGGTATCGTTCTCCTGTATGACAAAAGATGGGTTGTTTAATGGCATAAAACAAGTAGACTTTGGCCTCATACACTATGATACTTGAAACAAAGAGAAACTTTAATAGTTTACATAAGCAGTCTACCATCTCTTTATCCCTGACTGAAGCAAAACTCTTACTGGCTTCACAGAGATCTCTACCTGTCTGCAGGGGTACTGTTGAATTAATTCAAAACTTTGGAGCAATTTCAGTAGCTGGAAAACAAGTAAAAAGGATAACTGAGGCACTTATCCTAATATGCATAAATAGGAAACCGTTGTGAAAACTACCATCTGCTCAAAGAAAGGAAGCACCAAGCCAGAGAGGTTGCCTTGGGTGCTCGTGTCAGCGCCGCACATGCAGGAGCGCTACCAACAGCAACACCTTAGGATCATCCATTAATATTCTGTCCTTTCTCCAGTTGCACAAAACCCCCCTTATCAAGCGAATGGTAACATGAAAAAGCTCTTAAGAGAAATTTTATAATGCCGGGTAATAACATCGTTGATGAAAATTAGCAAACGCACTTTCACTGGACAAAGTCTACTGTCACACTCAATTATGCATCAGTTTGCCTCCCCAACACACACATGCGGAGGCGCACACATGCTGCCCAGCCTCTGACACATGGGCCTCAGCCTGCTGCCCGTTCAGTGCTCCATCTGATCCAAGAGACTATTGAAACTGACTTTTAACCAAGGAAGGGCTGAGAACTGTCTTCTGACACAAAATCAGCCTTAAAGGAATCATCATCTGATTCAATCTGCATCAAAAGAAGTGTGACCAGCAGGTCATGGGAGGTGATTCTCCCCCTCTACTCTGCATTCGTGAGACCCCACCTGGAGTCCTGTGTCCAGCTCTGGAGTCCTCATCA
>VZRU01017550.1:0-28321 GCA_013398155.1 Pedionomus torquatus | reverse complement strand
AAGACAGGCTGAAAGAGTTGGGGTTGTTGAGCCTGGAGAAGAGAAGGCTCAGGGGAGACTTAAGAGCAGCCTTCCAGGATCTGGAGGGAACTCCAGGAGAGCAGGAGAGGGACTCTTTGTCAGGGAGTGGAGTGATAGGACAGAGGGAATGGTTTTAAACTAGAAGAGGGGAGACTTTGGATATTAGGAAGAAATTCTTTGCTGTGAGGGTGGTGAGGCACTGGAACAGGTTGCCCAGAGAAGTTATGGCTGCCCCATCCCTGGAGGGGTTCAAGGCCAGGCTAGATGGGGCTTGGAGCAACCTGGTGTGGTGGGAGGTGTCACTGCCCATGGCAGGGGGGTTGGAACTCGATGATCTTTAAGGTCCCTTCCAACTCTAACCATTCTCTGATTCTATGAATAATCTAAGGCCACCTGCTAAATAAGGCTTTTCCTGGTGAGGCGTGGTCATGCATAGGCACTTGGTCCATGTGTATCTCCTTCAGCCTAAATGTTTTCCTTGGAAGCTGAACAATACAATCCAGAGTTAGCAGTCCTTCTGCTACAGTTAGTCACTAACCAGATGGCTGAAAAACAGTTATTTCAGATGCTTTTTGCATTGTCCTTGTTGATGTTTATTTATGATTAGCTAGTAAGGTCCATTATGGAATGACTCATTGCACTAGTATTTGATATACGGGTCTAAGTTAATACTTAGGCTTTTTCATGAGCAGTATTTGCATCATTTTTAGGGCAGTGCCTTAGCATTTTTAAATTTTTCATACATAGCAGTTGGTATGAAAATTTTAATTGCATCCAAGAATCCACTATAAAACCCACTAATTTATTGACATATTGAAAGTTGATTGTAGAAGACGATGCTGTCCTACTCTAAACAACAATTTACGGTTCCAGTCTAAATCCCAGTGGACATAGGTCAATTGTGCTGTAAAAATCTTTGACACTAACTGGTGATGCTCCAGGTTACCTTATTGGCAGTGACCTACGGGGAAATTTCTTCTGCTTTTGCTTGTGTTATACTTGCTGTCTGGGCAGATTAAAAGCTATAATTTGGAGGCTTGTGAATCTAACATGTTTCCAAGCTCTAAATTAAATGAAAACTAAACAGATTCCTAGATTTAGATATAAATTAAGGGATGTGGTTGTAGAAATTAATTGTTTTTCACTAGATGCATTCATTTCTGCAGCAATCATTCTTTTTTTATTTTAAATAGAAGATCTTGCCTGCTGCTGCATGATGTACAATCCAAAATCCATGGGAGCTACTGGAGGCATTCAGCTGACAGTACCAGGTTTTACATACCAGTAGGTATGTAAAAAAAAACTTACATAAAGATTTTACATACCAGTATGCCATTGCCCATACAAAGCACAGGCCATACTGCTTTTGAAAGGAGTTTCTTAAGTCTCCAGTGACATAATAATCATGGATCCTTGGCACATTCCACTGAGAAGCAGATAAAGGGAATTTCTAATGCAACTTCTGGTATTGTTAGATTCTGTTTGTCTTTATTCTCTCCAGTATTTTGTTTTTAACAGACAGATGAATGGGATGACTTTACTTGATTCATTGGAACTGATAAAGCATTGACTTATTTAACAGCAATCATAAATGGTTCCAAGATACAAAACAAGTGTTCCAGCATGGTCCATTGAGCAGAAAGGAGAACAATGCCTTCCCCAGTGTCACCGCACATGATATATTTAATGATTGGTACCCTATGTTCTGATAAAAAGTGCTTTTAGTCATGTACTACATGGGATTCCATCCTGTTTATATTCTCTGAAAAAGCTCATGGACAGTTGTAGTTTGATTCTCTGGATTAAAAACTCTGAACTGCTCTTTTATACACAAAATCTTCCTAGTCCCTTTTATTCCCATTTATTATTGTAATGTATTTATAAAAATATATTAGAGTACAACACGTCAGCACTAGAAAATGTTAATTATTAGCTGGAAACGAGCACCGAGTCTACAACAATTTAAGTCTCCTATAGCTATAAATGTATTACATCAGCACTCCACTTGCAGCTGTTCATGAAAGCCTCAATATACTACTGCCATTCTCAATATCTTGAAACATTTTTCAAGAAGCAGCATTTAGAGCTGATAGAGAAAAATGAACTTTCGTTTACCAGACCATTTCAAATTTTTGTTTTTATTTGCTCAGAAATGAAAGCTGGTATTTTACAAATTCCTAGAAAATAGTATTAATATATTTGTTTCATTTGAAGTGCTGCATTTGACTATATGATAACGTATTTGTAAAGAAAATAATCAATTTCAAAAATGCTAAATACTTCAATACTTTTTAACAGATATTTATCTGTTATATATATATATATATATTATCAAACAGATATTTATCTAAATTGAGAAGGTGATTTGTGGAGATAAAGTATTGTCACATCATGTTACTTTCCTTGAGCAAATTAATAGCTATTTTTTATCCCTAGTATCTTACGTAGCTGATGAAAGCCCAAGATCAATTTTAAAATTGGCGACTGGCTCCCTGTCCCTCAGCCAGGCCAAGTACCTTCTCCATATTTCTCCTTCAGACGCAACCACAGAACATGCTTCAGAGCATCTCCCTCCACTGGTTCTGTGCTCCTGGCCTGTACCTTGCAAGTAGAAGTTCAGGGCACTCAGAGTAAGAGAAGGTCAACTACCAGCCAACTTGAAGCATAACCAGCCCCACCACAGATCCAGACAGTGCCTCCCTCTAGCTCTGGGGAGGTATTAAAAGCAGATGGACTTCCAAATTGCTTACAAAAACATGGAATAATTTTAACACAGCCACTTTACATCAGGGACCGTGTAGATTCTGACACAAGCATCTTTCTGAGTCCTATGTGCAATGCAGTATATAATCTACAGGGTTATTCCTTTGAAACATGTAAGGATCCAGTTTAAAGTCCACTGCTCTGAGCAGCCATTTTGCAATTTCACGACTTTCAGAAAGAAGTTCTTCATTCCAAGTAAAGCAGATCACTTATTTCTGAATGATGGTTTCTGATCTCAGATTATGTACTGTATCCTTAATTGTGCACTTTGATAAAGGTAGTTGATGTCCTCAGGATTTCTCTAACCTTTATTTTAGCACACTCCAGGATAGTAAGACTGTAATCAATTAAAGCATGCTGATGGCACATGGGGAGACCTAAATCTCCTATTGACAGCTCATCAGGGAAGTCAGCACTTTTTTATAATTTTCCATTTAAATGATTCCTTGGTACAACGCAGGCACAAAGACTACACGGTTTATTCACTGTCCCATGACCCTGACATAGAGTTTAGAGAATTTTAGATGGTTTTATGTATCTTTTACATATCTCTAGCTTTCTTGGTTTTGAATTTTTGGTTTTGTTAACTTCACAGAGATACGCAGGCTCCCCTCCAGGCAAGAAAAAAAAAATTGACAAAATATGAGTAGCATTGATATTTTTTAATTCTGCTCTTAGTTTTTGTACTATATGCTCCGTGTTCAGAGAACTGACAGAAAACACAATTTGTTGCTTTAAAAGAATTTCATTTCACAGGATGCAACCTATAGCAGTAATTCATACACAGATATACTGCATGAATTCAGCCACTAATCCATTTCAGTGACCAAATTAATTATATTTAAGCTTTAAAATCATTAGATAATACCTGTGAAACTAGTTACATATTTTCTTTTCTAAAAATACCACATTACTTCCTCTTGATCAATGTTAAGTTATAGCAAATGTCAAACAAATTAATTAAAAAAAAAAACCCTCCACAAAATTTAAAGATAAAAACCAAAAGCAAGACACATTAATGTAAGACAAATAGCTGCGAAACATCTTTTGAAATGCTAAACAGCATTGTACAGAACACAGACCTTCCCCTATAAATCTCGTCACTGTATATCAGAAATACTTGGAAATAACAAATGCTGTTTTATTAGATATTTATTACAAAGTACTGTATAGAGAAAGAAAAAAAGGTGAAGCCCTTTATTAGCTAAGACTCACTTTCCATGCAACTGCAGTGCTCTGACATTTGCAACAAAGCATAAGAACACAATAAATGTGATATACTGAGACAGCTTTCTGACGTACCTTTCCTATCCTTGAACTCTAAACAAGGACTCCTGCCTCCCTTTCTGCCATTATAGACACCCTCTAAATATTAAAATACAGTAATTTCAGGTGGATTTAGATCATGGTACAACAACGAATTGGTATTCTTTGGAAATAGCTATACTTGTTCCAAAGCGGGGAACATGAACCATCAATACAGAGCATTCACTGAGCCTTATGTAAAGGTCAATTAGTTTCTGCTATACATGTAAACATTCTGGATGGTACCTAAATTTCATTTTCACTGTTGAAAATAACCCCTTGGGCAGATGGGAAGATTTAATTAAATAAAAAAGGGAAGAAACTATTAAAGACACGAGCTGAAGAGCTCTTAAAGGAAGTGCTCTTCCTTTAAGACAGGAAAAGTAATAAAATTTAAAAACATCAAACAAATGCTGAATCATTATTGCTTGTCTCGTTATATCAAATGAAGTCTTTGAACCTGTTTTGTTGACTCAAAATGGAGGCTTTTTACTTAAAATAGCTCCTCCAGGTTTGCCTTTTAATGTACAGTCTTAAAGAGGATAAGATTTTGACCCTCAGAATATCCAATAACTATGAATGAAAACATTAAGGTGCAGACTGTACCAAGAGTGACCAAAGAGGAAATCATCTGACATCCCTAAAGCTTACTCAGTTGAGGGTTTGGGGATTGACTGGTTTCCTTTAAGGCCAAAGCTACAAATTGCATCCACTTCTGTGAAACTGTGTCAAAAAAACCCAATTAGGTCTGAAAACTATAATGAACTCCAAAATCAGGTGAGCTGAACAAGTTGCAATCTTACTGAATAAAAGATTACTTCCACATGATACATTTCCAACAGTGTGCCTAGTTGTTGGCATAATACACCGACATATACACTTAGAATCAGACCTCATACAAATCCAGAGTAATTTTACTGAGTTGTTCATGCTCCATCACATTGCAAAGGGACAGAAGGTCCAGTGGACACAGTATTGAAAGAGGATGGCTTTCCACTTCTTGTTTCATGACTGCTTTCTTCCACACAAAATTCTGCAAAGGCAGGAAAAGGATCATTGCTATAAAAGTTACATTTGAACATTTGCTCAGAATACATGCAAGGAGATCATCTGTTGTTGGGAAGTAAGTTGAAAGAATTTCCTGTCATTAGTGAGCGTGTTGTACTATAGCTAGTCAGGGTAGGTCACCAAATATCTAAGGAAATTACAATCTGAAATAATTTTAACTCTTCTGAGACTGTGAGTGTCAGACTGAAGACAGGAACAATAGTTTCCCTATGGAATGAAGGCAAAAACACAATCTAAAAATCAAAATTCAATTTGCTGACATAAAGAAACCTTATATGCACAACCAAGTCTTTACATCACTCAGTATCATAATTCTTTAAAACCACAGATTTCAAAGAAAAATAAAAACAAAGGTAGATTTCCCAATTACTGCAGAACATATTATCAGGCTCAAGAACACTTAAAAAGCATGTTAATGATTTAAAGATGGGTTACATTGTCAAACTGTGGTTTGTATTGTTACTCCAGTTACACTTAATAACCTTTAAGATGCTTAAATCCAGAATCACAAAATTAGATGCTCTATCCATGATTTTTTCTGTTCACATTGTTTTCCAGAATTTTCCCAAGTAGAGTTTTTTTGTGGTGTCACCCTGCTTTACAGCAACGATTTCACATAAGGATGAGGTCACCAGAGTGAAGCACAAGCATGTTCTGACAGCCTTGGGTAATAAAATAATAAAATAAAAGCTTCCTCAGCCTGGAAAGATCAAGTCTAGAAAAATTCTGGTACATAGCTTCATGTGTGACTTCAGCCATAATCCACAAGTGCAGTCTGTGTTTTTGGAGGTATGTAACAAAAATAAGAAAAAAACCCTGAAGATTATAGAGTATCAATAAGATGAACTAACTTTATTGCTTCTGATAGAAAATTCTCCCAGGGTTTTACAGAAGCCTAGTAAGTATGACCAATGCAATCTTCATGGTGCCACACAAAACATATGACAGTACCAGAAGATTTTCCAGAGCACAACTCCTCCCTGGGTTATCAGGGAAGTAATTAAGCAGTTAAACTTATTTGGTCTTGATAAAATAGTCCCACAAGGATACTCTGATGACCAGCAAATAGGATGAAGCGTGTCCTGATTCTCTTCCCATTCTCAGGGGTTTATTTGCAAAACTTTTAAATTCTTCTGATGTACAAAAAGGTAAAAGCAGTAATTGGACATCTACAGACTCTGGCTGGATCGGTGTGTGCGTTGAATCAATCCACTGCTGTCCATTCTGACAGTGAGGACATATGAAAACTTTAATTCTGGGCAAGCTCATTCACACCAGCTTTCCCCAGACTACTATGTCTACCTGCAATTCTTACTCACTGACTCTCTGGAATTATTATAGATAATATAGTTCCTCGGAGAAAGATCAGTTGGTCCCAATGATCCTGTACAGTTGGGACGTAAAGCCTGCAGACACAGAACTACTATGATAGTGTTGTGGCAGTGAAGACAATTAGTGCCAAGATCAGTCCATAAACTTTATTTTAAAATCTCTAAAATATTCCCAAAATATTCCAAATATAATTGCTATTTACACCTCAACTAATACCTTTTCTGAGAGCTCTGATAATTTTAGAAGTTTGCCCAACTCTTAATCTTAAACATCTTCTAACTGTTTTATTTGCCATGTAGTATTTTCTACTTCAAAATAGCTTATTTAGCATACTGTGTCAAATCTCTTGATCAAAACACACAATATTATTCTTCAATATTAGGGTTTTATGTTTTGCTTTAGAAACATTACCTGCAACTATTTACACAGATGATCTGACACAAAGAAGATGTTATCTGTGAAGTATACATTTTAACCACATGGAAATCCATTAAAGCAATTTTTCAGAGCACAGTTTAAATATACTGTTCCCAAGGTAAATTTCTTTGCTATAACAAATATGAATTTGTAAAAGCTGCTAAGCAATAATGTACCACCTTGCAAGGTTGGCTTGGTACACAGTTGTGCATTAGTTCTAGCTGAAACCCATTTAATTCCAAACCTACTAGATGACATTCTCAATAAACTTTGTCCTTAACTCTCATTATGAAGATAAGTTTACCAAATTCCTGCTACATATTCAGCTGGTTGGAAGGCAAAGTAATATGAAAAAAGAAATACCCGAGTAAAGGTATACACAACATATTAACTAATAAAAACATGGATTCTTTGGGGTTCTGAACAACTGAGTGATCCAGAAGGCATTCATCTGTAATCAGCAGAAGAGTTTTGCAAAATGTCTTGGTTAACATTTTAGTAACTCATGAGCTGACCCCAAGCCAGTGGGAATTCTCTGAAGTCCCCACCACTGAAAACCATCAAATCTTGACAACCTCAACGAGCTTTTATAACAGCATTGCCCATTCTAGTGATTCCATTGAAAATGTCAATCAGCTTTTGGTGGTATTTTGGAAAGCAAGTGGTGAGGTGAAGGACACAAGAAGTTCATATTAAGAAGCAGGAAAGCAAACAGAGATCGTATTTTAAAATGCTATGGAATTTAACTCACGGCTTCTGAACTTCTGAAGCTCTACAGCTAGTGCTCTTTTTCCAGGCGAGGGAGAAGGAACACAGCAAACCTCTACAAACCCTGTCTCACATGGTGTTGGTGCCGCTGAGTAGGTAACATGATGATGAGTAGGTAACAACCCCTCTGCATGCCCAACTACTGCATCAGGTAACAGCTCCATCTGCCCCTTGACTTCACTGCCCACCCTCTATCCTGGAATAGCCCAATGGTGTCTCTGCAGCCTTCAGCCATAGCTGAGCCCTGCTTTTTACTACTCGAGTTCATTTCAGCCTGTTTTGTTTAGCAATAGAAGGAAACAGCATTCCCATAGATGTATGTTCCAGATTAGTGTAATAAATAAGAATAAAAGCTTGTTTCCTTTTCTTTGGTCCACAGGAAGCTAAACTGATAGAATACATTTGGTAAGTTTCTCTGCAGAAATCGCAACACAAGCAAATGCACCAGTTCTTTGAAAACTGCAATCACCTTTGATGATGGAAACAGTAAATAACAAAGAATTCCCAGTCTTCTAATTAGCATGAGAAATGTTTGCATTTCTTCAGATATGCTATTGCAACGTGACTAGAAAAATCAGGAGAGGAAGACTGAATGGTTGAATATTCTGACAGTTTAATAGGAATTTATTAGGAGAAAGTACTGCTGCATCATCCAGAGAATTCATCACAGACTGCAAACATGAAAGTGCCCAAGTTCTCAGTGTGTTCTGAATCAGTTCATGTCTTTATTTATTTTCTTCTTGCAAATAAAAGCAATAATTATAGCATTTACTTTCAACACAGTTTAACCGATATATTTGTCTATCAATTTTGAAGCCGTACAATCATACGAATACTACAACTACTAGTGCAGCCAGCAGTTCCTTAACATCATCACAGAAGTTCTAGCCCAACATTTTCATATAAAAACACACTATTAGAGGAAAACTAAAGACTGACCAATGTAAGTGACTAAAAGCTTCACAAAAACAACAACCAAATCTATACAACTTGTTTAATAATGTAATCTCATAGGGATAGAGAAATTTTATCCTGAGGCCAAAACATACAATTTTTTTTTTTTCTGTAGTTATAAGAAACTCTATTCCAAAACAGATTTTGAGAATAAAACAATGAATCTTTTTGATCACTGGAAGTAACAATCTTTGTGGAAATATCAGATGAACAGAACTAAACCAAATTTCAACAACATTCTGATTTGCAGATTATTGTTTTAAAATTCAAATCTATTATTATTAACACTGTGGATTACAGACAGTCCATGCAGCAGAGCTTCTTGGTAGTTTTGCCACTGTAATGATATTGCATCTGAACAAAACAATTCCTCTGGAATTCACTTTCAAACCTTACTAAAATATACAAGTCAGAGAAATGACAGTTAGAGGAATCTTACTGAAGCAGGAGGAGAATCCCTTCAAGATGAGGATGCTGAACCTGGACTCCAAATCCAAATTAGGCTCCAGAGATCAGGCCACAATGAAATTTATATTTTTCCATGTCATCTAAGCTCTTCCCACCAACACAAACAGAAAGCCCAAGACGAAAAACAACAAAAACTGTTCTTCTTTTAAACTTAAGTTATACCTTGATCCTGTATATAATTCTTTTCATCTCTCTGGGTTATTTTTCTTTTTTTGGGGGGTGGGTGGGTGGGTAAGGGTGGGAAGGAGAAGACTTCTCCTTCCATGAATTGCACATTATCATCTTTCCTACAAGTAGAACTGAGAGTGAAGCACAGTTTTAGACCCTGAACGGTATCAGGGATGTTCAAGTAGGGTCATTCAAATAATCGGTCACTCAAACTCATACACCATTAGAACAGTGCATTCTGTTAATTTTGTTAAGTAGCTAGAGCTGCAGGAGACAAAATTCACAATATTGAGCCACTGGCATTAACGTAATAAAAGACTGCAGGGCAAGCATGGTGGAAAGAGAGTAAGCAATGCTTTTAAACCTCATTGAATGGATAAAAGAAAACCATCTTAGCATTCCAGCTGTCTTTGCTTTATTGTATTAATTACAAAAGACAAGATTTTGACTTGAGGTCTCTGATGATATAAATAAATGCTGAGCTCTAAAAACATTTCCAGGAAAAAAGCTTCTAGGAGAGGGGGAAGTAATCTATGGTCAGTTTGGCTATATTCTTGTAATTAGGTCAGGTAAAATTCTCATCTGAATAGGCTGTCTCATTGTTTTACTAACCGATTTGCTATGAGGATTAAATGCCAGACTGACCTCTGACAAAGCTGCAAATTATTTTTAAAAAGCCGCTGTTTTATTCAGATATTCCCACATTTAAGTATTTTGTTGCAGATAGACGATTAAACAGGAAAGAAAGGAGTAAACAGTACAGCAAACTCTCAAAATTATAATTTATCGAGGTCCCAAATCCAAATAATATACATAAAATGATACAAAATAATAAAAATTTACCAAAAATTTAGCCCACCCTCAGAAACACCTCAAGAAGAAATCTGTATTATATTCAAGGAAATTCTTAGATGCAGACAAGAGAAATGGAGGTTGATTGAAAGATGAAAGGACCCTTTGCTTGCACATCAGTCCTAGTTCCAGCTCCCCAAAGCTCACCACCCACAAAGAGCTGATGAGTGATGATGCACTCTGAAGGGCAGCCTCAACAAACAGCCTGCAGAGTGAGGGAGGGGAGGTTCTGAGAGTAGGAATGGGATGAGGCAAGGCTGGAGCAGGAAAGGGATTTTGTCTGAACGACCTGAGCCCCTTGTGTTTCTGAGGAAATGCTATTTTGAGGAGGAACTACCACATCTCTGGGGAAGAATCTATTTTTCTTATTCACAGACAGCAGGAGACAGCATCCAACTAGTTACTCTAGTAAAACCAAAACCAATTGTGGCTGTGATCGCCTATCAGCATTTTTGCTTAGAAGTTTTTTAGTAGTGTAAATCCTAGTAGTTCCTCACAACACTTAAAACATGAGTTCATCTCTACTGCAGGAAAACAGATCATGGTTACAAGTACAGGCACAGATTTTTAATTCATTACTTGACTTTTACTAGTCATTGTTCAAGCTTGACAAGTTTGAGAGCTTATTGCTGATGACCATTACTACATTTCAAACTGTTGAGTTTGAGGATGGGAAATTCAACACTTGAGCATCAAGCTTACCAAGTGTATACTTCACTGAGTAAGAGCTATCTTCCTATTTAAAATAAATAAATAAATAAAAATATATATAAATAAAAAAGGCTTAGTAACTAGAACATTATTTTTCCTGGTCAGAAAGGTAAGTTGTTCTGCATTTCTGCTTCCCAAGCTTGCATTGCTACACCTCCATGCTCCATTGCTATGTAATGTTCTTCTAAAAGGAAATATTCAAGATTGCTTAAAGCCTTTGAACTTAGTATGCTTTCTTCCCTCTTTAGTTATAAATAAATACATACCAGGGTGGCAGCTGTTAAAGGAGGTGCCAGGTACATATATCAAACAGACAGAGCCTAGAGGGGAAAAGGCCTCAAATGATAAATAATTACCAATTCTACAAAGCTTGATTACTGTAGAAGTAATGTCTGATTAAAACAAGACCAGGATTAAGGCAGAAACCTGAGCCAATTAAAAAAAAAAAAGAAAAAAGAAAAAAGAAGGGGGTGGGAAAAAAGGAGCTTCAGTGTCTCAGCCAAGTCCCAGTGCCAGGGTTCTGGAACTACCCAAACTACTGCACCGGAGGAGACAGACAGACACCAAACCCCCATACTGTCCTGGGAAGCCTTTCCTGCCAGGGACTCACTTCAGTCATTTGCAGGTGTTTTCAAAACCTGCAAAGATCTGGAAAGTATAAGTTTCTGGGTGTTAGGTATTTCACAGATTTTTTTCATACCAGCTTTATTGCTCTAGTGCCCAAATTCTCTCCGCTAATGCACTAAAAGGCTAAACATCTAACATGATCGCGGCTCACTCTCTGGTGGAGTAAATGAACTCTTAGAACCTTTCTGAGGCTTGGCAGTTACCAGCTATTATGTAGGGTTTTTTCCCTCCTCCTCTTCATGACCCAGTAAAGAAATAATTTCACAATAACTCTTGATACAGATAAAATTGTTTTCTACTCCATGATTTAATGGAAACACATTTTCTAGTATGATCCTTCAGCATTTTAGACTTATCTGAGAGCTAATTTATCATAATTGCTTAGAGTTAAATCAGAACACGTCTTTTCAAATGCGAAGTTTTTATACAGTCAGAAGCTCAATATTATACTTTTAAAGGATTAAATCTGAAGCATTTGACTACATTTGGCTTTTCTAATACTGAACCAATAAAGAGATATTATGACACTATGAATATTTTTAGTCAAGAAGAGCTCTGAATAACCCAGACATGGCTTAGAACAACAGTTAACTAAAAGGATGAATGGAATTGCTGATCTTAAAAAGACAGTCAGATACCAGAATCCAAGAACATGGCTCCAGAAACTCTGGCTACTAAACAGACAACAGGATTATCAACAGGATTTTCAAAAGCATTTAACACTAAAAAGCAGTTAATCAAAAGCTGCTTTGTGATCAGATTTTTAACATCACAGATTCTTTAAACCAATCTTTAGGTATTATGCTCTTTACCAAAATTTGAGGGAAAGATGGTAAAGGATGGCTGATAGCTAGACATATCAGTTCACATAAGGACATGTAATTAGCCCAAATTAACATTACTACAGATAATTGTATAGTCAGCGTATCATGAAGTTTACATCAAATTTCAGAAAAGAACAGTGCACTGATTTTCAAGCATGCAATGCCATGCCTGTAGAAGCAAGACAGGATCACATCTTTTGAACTTGAACAAGTCATACAAAACCTCCCAAGCCCACAGATAAATCTCGACTATGCTTAATCAAACAAGTGATTAAAGCTCAGGGCTACAGTTCAGACAGAGATGTGGGGAAAAAAAACACCCCAAAGTAGTGAGTTATAAAAAGCTCAGGAGCTGCCAAGAGCATAAGAATGGATTACGACAATGAGAGCTGCGTCCAAGAGTCTGATGCCCAAAATGTATAGACCTCAATTTTCCCTCCTGAAGGACAAGATTATTCTGCAGAAGGAAAGAAAAAAGCTGAAAGACAAATAAATATTTAATGAATCTGCCTATCTCTACATTCTGAAACTTTCACCACATTTATTGGTAGAGCTCCCTGGCCTCAAGAGATCCAGTATCAAGGTTATCAGGGAAGGCTACTAACAACCTGGTATGAGCATTCTGATCTCTAACTGGCACTGAAATAAATCCATTGGCTGGAACATCTTGGTTCCATCTCTACTGCTAAATCCATGCCCAATACCAATACAGGGACATTACAGACATCCCAACAGCCTTCACTGCATTAAGTTATAAATGTAGACTTTTTTACTAGTGTCTTTATAGATATTTGAGTATCCAACATAAAATATTCCATTACAAAGGGGAAAGCTAATAAGAAGCTATAACACAGCACAGCAAGGGCAATGATCGGGCAAACAGAGAGAATTATGAAAGATATATAAATAAATTTGCTTTTTCACTCTGAAAGGTTACAGCACATACATGCATATGATCTATAATTCTCCCATTTGCAGCACTGACTGCAGCATTTACTGATCTGTGTTACTACTGCACTCGTTTTAGGAAAGATGAGCTGAACTCATACCTATTACAGAAAAAGCACGGTCTGTGTGACAAAGATCCAGAGACTTGTCATATATTTTGATACTGTTTTGTTAATGCTGGACTGGCAGAGTTTTTACTTCAAAAGAAAGAGTTAAAGTGAAGATACTTCCTGTGATGCTTTGCCTGGAGTCTCAAGCAGAATGGAAAGCTTTATAACCACCTAAGGATATTATGACAGATGCCTAGAGGAATAGGCACACACACACATATATATAGCTAAAGGAGAGCTAAAGCAAAGTAGCATCATGGTACCCCCAAATTACGATGAGGTTTAGATACTTACATGTCCTTGTATGTTAAAAGTATCTGCCAGGAATTAACCCATATGTTTCTATTTTTGAAAAAACAAAATTAGACATTTTTGTAAAGCTCAATCATGCTTTGTCAGTACTCTTCCATGGGAGGAAAAAAAATGCCCAGCATCAATAGGATGCAAATAGGAGTAATTCACAGCCACACAGTACAGAAGCCCTGGGACAACACGTCTCCAGAACAAGCCTTGCAAGCCCCGCTCCCATCTTGCTCCCTTACGCTAGAGTTTACAACAGGAACATGATGAGATTGGTAGCGCCATCTCCAAGAAGAAATTTGTCTCCAGCTCCTGTATACATTTTTATCCCAAGTGCCCCCAGTTTGACTTGCATACAAACACGCAGAGACACAGAACTTCTTCCATACTATAATGAACCAAACACAGCAAAATAGCAGAATAACAGGAAAAAAAAAAAAAAAAGTACCAACTATTCCAGAGTTGCAAAAGTCAAAATTCTTCCAGAGGCAGAGTTACACCCAAAGCTAATTTAGCAAAAATTAGCATTCTGAAGTTCAGCACTAATTCCCGCTATATTTTTCATCAAAAGGAAACCCAAGCAAGCATAATCTGTGAGTGTGAAGTGAAATGAATCTATTAATTTACAGCACAACTAAACCGAGTAGCCACATTATCCTGAAGGCAGTCGGCTGACTCAGGAAGGGTCGGAAGTAAATAAATCATATATGACTGTGATAAATGATCAGTGCAGAATGTGTCAGAGTGCAGGCCTGATGAGCCATCATGCTGAAATGCACTGAACTACCTTGGGAGGTGTGGGGGCCTGCAAATATGAAACAGACTCTTGTTAGTGTCAGAACTGGGCAAATGATTTGCCATGAATTAAAACAGAAGCAGAGCTTAGCCCACTTCACATTTCCGGATTATCAAAAAGCACAGTGTTAATGTGCTTTCTGGTGTTGTCCCACTTTCTTCCCCCAGAACCATAAATTACAGTAATTTTTTCTATGGTTACCTATTAACAATATGTCATGAATGGTTCAATTCAAGATACATCATTTATTTTATCCTCAAAGTCCCAATGCTTCATGCCAGTGGTAACAAAAATTCATATGAGAACACTTTTGATCCAAAATATAATATCATTAAGACAGCCTGTATGTCAGAAAGAGCTATTTAATAAGGGAAAGGATCCCACTCCTTTTGTATTTCCAACCCTAGTAATGTTTGTGTCGCATTTTGGATCTTTATTGCACATTGTATACCCATGACAAGTGCAGACATATGACTCTCAATTCCATGCTTGAAGGCATGTGCAAAAGAAAAGATATATTTTTTAATCAAAAAGAGATTAACAGAAAAACTGTCAAACCAGAAAAAACATGTCATCAATATAAACACTGAAAAAAACAAAACAGGCGACATTTCACAAAATTCACATGAATATCAGTAACGACAGTAGTTTATAACCTTCATTTACCTACATAAATGATGGGGCAGATGAGCACAACGGCATCCTTATTTATTCTGGGGCAGAATTCACCATCTGAGGGCTGTGCGCAACTGCAGCAAATGCCACCCACTGGCTCCACATGCCAGTCTATGCCATCTGCTCGGGTGTGCTATAGTGTCAGGGCACTGCCAGGCATCAGAGCACTTGGTGCATGAGAGACATGAGGTTCAGAAAGTCTGAGTTTCCAGTGGGGACAGACTTCCAAGTCCTCAGTCCTTAATGTAAGATTTTCCACATTTGCAAAATACGTAGGCAGAGACTAATGCCCACGGGACCATGACTGCTATCCACT
The DNA here is from genome assembly GCA_013398155.1 of Pedionomus torquatus. Lineage (NCBI taxonomy): Eukaryota > Metazoa > Chordata > Aves > Charadriiformes > Pedionomidae > Pedionomus > Pedionomus torquatus. The sequence goes on along the minus strand of VZRU01017550.1, from coordinate 12,898 downwards.
GAGCAGTGGATAACTCTAGTAGCAGACCTCAGTTGACATGTGCCATCTCTACTCGGTCCCAGTCTTCCTGCAGGTCTACTAATTCCCTTCTCAGTACTCTAATCTTAACTGGGAGCTGAAATTAATGCCACAGGACAATGTTCCGAAGGCTGCACAAAGAATATATCTAACAGCATCTGATCTGACCCTGGCAAAGTCAGCCTCACTGTAAGGCTTCTACTTCCCCTTCTCTGAACCCTAAGTGTAAACCAAGTCCAATAGTAGTCCCAGAGATACAAGCCCACACATGTAGTAACTGTACTCCTCCCATGGGGCTTACACTGATCCTTTTCAGAACACCAATACTGAATAAAATCACGTTCCAGAAGAAGAAAACAAATCAAATCCTCTAGCACAGAGGGTCAAAATAATTATGGTTTGTGCCTTTTTTTCCACATGTAGTTATGCAGTCAGGCTAAGACTGTACAGAAGAGATGCCTAGGAGTAACCCATACTTGACTATCTGAGCTCCTCTGAGCTCTTTTCTCGCTACAGGGCTCCCATATCCTCTTTTCTGAATCTTAAACCTGTAGGCTGAACTGAAGCCATGCAGCATCCCAGTGCTCTCAGTGAAGGAACACACAGACAGCACCTCTGCTGGTGCACCCAGCCACTTGTGAAAACACTCTTCCTGTATGACTCAAGTTTTCTCTGTCTCAAACACCAAATCTTACTCTAGGCTGCGGCAGCAGCAATGGGACTCCTTGGTCCCTGAACTTAATTGTTTCATAGAGTAGTCTAGTTCCACTCTTGCTTTGCTGCAACATCATCTTCTGTTCCCTGCCCTTGGTCTGTATCCAAGATTGATTGTTCTCAGAAGCCTCACTCTGATCTGGTCCCCAAGCACAGCCTGAGCCCAGGCCAGCAACTCAACCTGTTTAATCAGCACTGAGTGCACAGTTCCACTAAGAGCTGTCAAATTACCTTGGCAGCCCTTCTGAGCCCCACTGCTACAGTGTGTCCTGGATTGCTTTTCCTGCACACCACTCCACTGTCTGCTGTTGTTCTTTTTGCCCAATGGGGACCTCAAAAGGGAGGGACTAAGTCCTTCATCTTCTAAACCTTGTGATGCTGGGTAGGTTATTGGCACAAACGCTGTGGCTGGCTGCCTCTGACATCCTTGCCAAGTGCAGGAGACAAGTCATTCACAAAGACTCAATAAAATTCTTACAGAGGGTGCACCTCCTTGTGACCCCAGAAGAATTAACTCTTTTTGCATCTGAATACATCCGTAATATCTTACTTCAAGATCACAGTTAATGATGTTAGATTTTTATTTTTAATGATGTGAAAATACACATCAGGTCTGTGAAAAATCCCCCTTCAATCAACCTTTTTTCGGCTATCATACAAAGAACCACAAAGAGATCCATGTGTCTTCTTGATTAACAATGTGCTAAACTGAATTGTATTTACAGCTTATCAAACTTACTATTATCACTTGATTGTAAATTTCTCCCTTCACTTTGATATTATTGGTAAAATGAGAAAGTTAGGGCTGTAAAATTAATTTAAATCTTAATTATGTGGATTCTTCCTTGCAGTAGGTGATTAGATAAAGAAATAAGGTACCATAATTTCTTTTTTAAAATAAAAAAAAAAAAAAGAAAAAGCAAGACTAAGAGGAAGAGAGCTACCTAGCAAACAATGGGAAAAGAAGATAAGGGATTTGATTTTTATGTTAGATACATGGGTGCATAGAGCTGTATATCTTGTAGAATCAGCTAATGTGAACACATTACCAATTTGACAAGACATGGTATAAAACAAAAGTATGAATCCATTTGTCTTAGATGCCATCACTGATACTGAGCTTGGTTTATATCCCACATATCCCTGAAGTTTCAAATTATTTAGACTTAGGGTACTGAAATGCATGAAATGTATCAGAGGAAAAAACACCCCAAACATTTTCTTCTAAGTTAATATGAAAGAAGCATTTTTAATCCTTCTGGGAACTGAGTAGACAGTCAAAACCCATCAAAGTATTTTTTTCTAGTATTTCTCACCTGGGCAAAAAGTTGGAAATGATGCAACAAATAGTTTTGCTATCTCTTGTGACCAAACTGAAAGTGTCATTACTCTTGATGCTGGCTAAAAGCATCATTTTCAGATGCTAGCAATATCACGAGAACCTCAGTTTTCATTATCATAAAATAAAAAAATTTCTAAGCTGTCAAATAGAGTGCAGAACCACAATAACATGATCAATGGCTTAAAAACCATGAGGAAAAAAAAATCATTATTTAAAATAAAATTGTGACTTTGATGAAAAATATCAATATTAAATAGATATTAAATATTGCTTAAGAACAGTGGCCTGAATCAAAAAGTGCAGTATCTAATATTCAACAAGTAATAGTTAAAATTGCATAGAAGTCATAAAATGCCACAGATTTGAGTGGCGGAAGGAGCACAGTAGTAATTAGAGTTTTAAGTTTCTACAGTAGTAGGGGCTTCTGTAGACAAAATTTCCAGATCATCTTCAATTGCACCCCTTTTCTGTAGAAGAACAGAAAAACCATGTAAAAAACAGGTACGGATACTCTGAGCTAGGTAAAATTTCTACGCATCTCACACACAGGGACTAGATCAAGTTCTAGCTCATCATCAACACGCAGCAGTGATCTAAACAGCACAAGGCATAATAACACATCACATCAGGTATTTGATCTTTATTTTTCTTTAGCTCTTTAGTTTGAGAGTTAGATGGAGGGGGACAAAAAAGTCAACCCGAGAACTACAAGAGGTAAAATAATTACTCATTTCTTTGAGTATATACTGCAGACCTCAAAAGCTTAATACAATATATCATGGTACAGACAAATGGAATTTTAGTCTCTCTTTAAAACCCACTGTGAAACCAACATGCTGACTGCCCGAGGAGTTATATCTCACGCTCCATTTTCTCCTTCTAAAAGCACACATTTTGTGTTAAATAATCCTTTCTATACACTTGCCAAAGTGATGGTAGGATGAAACACCATTGTACTTTGCCAAGATGATGGCACAGTAAAACACAGTTTGTAAGTCAAGTTTTTCTGTTGCATCAAACTGACAATGAAAAGAATGAGAAACAAGTGATGAAATTAAAATTAAAGCAAACAATTTATGAGCAGTTAAGAAAACGCATTCAATTGTAATTTTGAACAACACTCACTATGCACCAAGACAGATCTCAGTGACTGAAAGGAAGCACTAAATTCATAGCACCAATAACCCCCCAACAATTCACCTTGCTCTGAACCTTTTTGGGTTCACAGGCCACTAACTAATATTCAGCTAAGAGGTTTTAGAAATGCAGATTAATGTTTCATGCTCTAGGGAACAAGCTCATCACCAACTGTGTGGAGAAACTCTTTTTTTTTTCCCTCTGGGGAACAGAATTACAGAATCAGTTCAGTACATTATGGTTTCTCAGCTCTTTCTAAGCTCTTGGTAAAGGCAACTAGTGATAACTTTTACTGGGGTGGGTGGACAAGTGGTGTTTGTTACAATGCCAATTACTCACCAGTTTGGTACAAATTAAACGTATTAGCAGCGTTCCAGCCGTGCAACTCTTACTCCATTTAATTTCATCCATTAAAAAGTAGCACCTATTTTCTATATGTGCTTCTTGACAATTGCCAAATGACCATGAAACAGAGCAGGCCTGCAATCACACACCTCAGTGCTCCCCCAAACAACCAACAAACACAAGAGCAAAAGCACATTTCAGGACTCCTACAGCACCTTCCCTTTGTCATACGGGGATGGGAAACAGAAAAAGAATTAGGTTCCACAGCTACATTCATTATTATGGTCATACCTTACAGGAGATACTGCAGCCAATTCTTGTTACAACTTAAACTGAACGTGCAGCCATGTGATGAGAGACATAATGAGATTTTTAACAGAGGGCTGCATCTGAGTGTTCAAAAAAAAAAAAGATTCAGCTGGGGTACATTGAACTGCTATTTATTTCTATTTGAGTTTAGCAAAGGTTGTCCTACACTACTGTGAAACAATTTTACACAGTTTAAATGTATTAGCTTTGAACTGAAACAGTAAATAAACTATTTATTTGGGTTTTTTCTTTTAGCATCTCAAAATGGATTAACAAGGGTGTGTAGAGCGTATACCACCACCAACAACAATTTTTTGATGGCTGGCTAACGGGATAGCAAAGGGCTATTTTGCTGGAGAGATTTTCAGATGCTTTCTCTCTAATGAAGGTTTTGTTCCTCAATTACAAAGTGGTTTTTGCCTTTCCTTTTCATTTTTTTTTTTCCCTTCTTCTTTTTCCCTTCTTTTTTTCCCTTCCCTTTTTTTTCCCTTCTTTTTTTCCCTTCTTCTTTTTCTTGGAGAACCATGTTGTCATTGGACTAAATTAAACCTTAAAAGATCAAAGCTTTCAAAATCACGCTGATATCAAACTGGGATCTTTGGATGACTTAGGCAGAAGGAAAAATACTGATCTTTATGGTTTGCCTGCAAACATGTTGCTCTTCAGTTGCTGAAAATATGCAGGAGTAGTATGCTGTGTGAAAACCCAATCTTCAGTGATAGCAGAGCAGCTTTTAGAGAAATCCATCTTTCCTGAGAACAGGTGAAACTCACCTCCGTTCTGAGAGTCTACAGGTCTTGTCTTGGCCATGTCGGCTGTTCATTTAATCCTGTAATGGCTCAGTGTTTGTGCTATAAATTTTATCTCTTGTGACCCTCTAAATCTCTTCCCCCCACCAAAGATTGCTAAAAATAAAAGAATATTTAAATATTTTTTTTAAAAAAAATCTTCCACAGAAGAAAACTGTTATTAAGTCAAATATCTGTTATCTTCAGGTACTCAAAAGCTCTAGTAACTAAAATGGCCTTTAACAGTGTATAGGGACTAAAATTATTTTTCTAAGGTCTGATAATTGTCTACCTACCGCTACCTTCTCTCCTAGTAGTGGTGCATCTCCCAGGCAGCTAAGATAACTCCCCATCTTCCTGACCAAACAGGAAGGCTAGCTGTCCTTTTGGTCAGCTTTTATTTAATTTTTATTTAGTGGGGTCAAGCCCTGCTAGTTCTGAAATGAGTAACTATGTTTTGCTGCACAATTTAGCTGCATGAGAAGAGAGTCTGCCCACCTGGAAAGATGAAACAATAAAGCTTATAACAATTTTTTATTCCTATCACACCTGGCAACTTACAGACCAAAACTAAAGAGGAATGTATTCTTGGGCAGGCACAGGAGAAACCTTTTTGCACCTCTCACTTCTAGCCTATCGGTGCTCGCACACAGCACCTACCGTATTAAACTGCTGCTCAACCTGGTGGACCTGGCTTTGTGCATCTGCTGGCAGCCAGAGTTCAGCTGATCCTCTTGAACTGCTGATCATGCTTTGGATGAGTTCCTCCAGGCTGGAAGCCCCTCCTATCGCCATTCCACTGGTCATAGTTCTGATAACCGATGCAGCGCACCACATCCAATGACACCATTCACAGATGCCCCTTTTGCTGTATGGGTTTTCCTAACCTTTAGGGATAGTATTTGTGAGCACCATCCCTGCCGGTTAAACATCTAGAAGCGTAAAGATCTGATCGTGGTGGCACCAATGGCTTTAAGGGCAGCTACCCAGAGCTCGGCGTGCCCCTCAGAGCCTGGGCAGGCGGACAGATGCTGTAAAAGCAGCCACATACCTTGGGTGCAGACCACCTACAGGTCCCCATCGATACACAGAGAATGGGGAAGGTGTTGGGGGTTGTGCATGGGCAATCAGTTATGTTTACAGCAAGCTGTGAGAAGATGAACCTTTGGCCCAACATCTAAGGAGGAAGAAGTGCTTGGATTAGCAGGACAAGTATGCAGCGGGAGGAGGAAGCGCTTAAGTCAACAGGACAAGTATGCAGCAAGAATGCGGTAACAAGATACCAGTAACTGCAAGGCAGGAGGTACTGCAAGGACCAATTAGAAGGGGACAGATGGGCATGATTGCCTAGTGGACAGAGTGGGGCAACCAATCAGGGAATGCGTGATCGTGTGTACGGAAGTTTGAGACAGTATATTAAGAGCAGCCTTCTGATGAATAAACAGAGCTTATGTGAACCTACATCGTATCAGTGTTTTCTCCCCTCCACCTGGCCGCAGCAGGAAGGGTGCACGGCAGGCGGCCATTAGGCCCTGAGGTAATTTAAATGGGCCCATCAGAAGGAGGAATTCCCTGCCAGGGCTTCACTGTGCGGCAGTGCCAGCTGCAGGGGAGGGAGGGAGAGAGGCCAGGGAGCCCTGGCTCCACAGCACACTCCAACCCAACCAGGGCAGGCTGTGCCATTTATAAAATTCCATCCACCTGTGACTGATGTGTTTGAGGGTCCAGGACACACAGAGTCCCCATGCTGTCTCTGATCTTAGGGTGCAACTGCTCCCCTCCAGCCCAGCACAGTAAGGTTCCCTGCTGCCTGCTGTTTAGCTTCAATTTTTCTGAGGAAACATGGATTCCTGACAGCATTCTGCCTTAGACAGCAGAGGGGAGCCCCGGCGTGCCTCTGGAACCCACCGCAAGCGTCCATCTCCCTCACCACTGAGGGCCCTCTGGGGAACAAGGCCATGGGGACCCCATTCAGTGAGGTCTACACGCTTCCCTCAGCCTCCTCTGGTAGCCAGTGCCTTAATAAAATAGTTGTCCATCTCACTGCTTCTCCTCCAGTCTATTTAATCTCAGAGGCACCACATCCACACAAGGCAGTAGGCAAGAGCATTTATAAAAGAAAGAGACAATTATAAAGATTTCTTTATTTTTCCACAGGACCATTTTGGGTTTATATTCTCTTCTCTCTAGTGCTAGAGGAGAACACTGACAGCGTTAGAAAGCTGGTCTGGCCTGTAGTAAGAGGTGATTTCACCTACAGCAATTTCTTCCACGCTTGACAGGCTAAGTAGAACTGCTATGTCCATTTTAAGGCAGTAGCTGTGATGATTAAACCTTCCTTATAAAGCTCATTGCCTCTCAGCAAGGTACCAAGGATACCACCTGTCATATGTTTTTTTTCCAACTTGCTAACTAATAGGAGATCCAAACAAACAAAAAAACCCAACAACCTAGCGATTATTCCTACTGTGCATGGTGGGCAGCAAGTCATAGGAAACCTGTGATGACACCAATCACTATTACTGCTGTTTATACAGCCTCATATATTTTTGAATACGTTTCTGAGAGAATTGGTAGGAAAATGGATGCAAATGTAAAGGCACTTGATGTAGATAAGGGCAAAAATTTAGATTTCCTCTTTCTGGCAAAGAGAAAAATTTAGATTTTCCTCTTTCTGGCAAAGAGGCAAATTAATCAGATTTCAATACCATAGATACACACAAATAGCAACATGCCAAATTTAAATCTATTTGTCTTCACCGTATCCAGAAGGTATTTCTCTCAAAATCTTTATTCTTGGGATTTGTTTTCCACTGTGAATATTTAAACATTTTTTTCTGGGATTTCCTCCAAAGAAATGATGATGGAAAACATTCCTGGACTAAGTTAATTCTTTCCAGTATTGAGGGAAAAGAATTGCAAGGTGAAATGCACTCACTAAGGTCTTCAGCTTCTGATTATCTAGTACTCACAATCAACTTAAACCCTTTACAAACAATTCTTTAGACTTTAAGATAACAAAGATCAACCCGACAATTTGTACTGGGGAAAAAAATATTATCTTCATCAAATTATTTCAGCACTATTTTCAGTGAATTGAAATTACCATGAAACTCAACACAGTGTATGGAACAATCACATTTTACAACACGGTAGCAAGTGTTCTAAGAGGACATTTCAGAGTTCTAGCAACGTCAATAAAGAATTAAAAGTACTTACAGTATTTTAAAGGGCAATTCACTTACCTGCGTTAAGAATTGGACAGCAGTTGCAAAATCATTCTATTTTGCAAAGCTATAAACTGTGATATTGGCCAGATTTAATCACAACTTAATTCAAATTAATTGTGTCACACTGAGTTTGTTTCATTTCTAGAATGTTTTCATGTCACTTTAAGAACAACATCTTAATGCAGTACCTTCCCTAGACAAAATGAAAATCCATATTATTTGTAGCAGAGTACTAGGGGGGGGGCAAGGGGGAACAACTGGATCAGCTCAGTATTTCTGAGCAGCTATGTTTTCTGCATCCAAAAGCATCAAAATTGTATTATGTTTTATTACAATGAATCCACAAATAAGTCCAACAGAATGATAAATCCGAGTATCATTCATGCATGACTGCTATTGCTAAGCAGGATGAGAAATTATTTGACATACAAAATACAATAGATGGAGCACATAAAAAGAGAAAAAGTCAGGCTTTGTCGGGGATTTTCTCACAGTCCACCTGAACTGTGTGCAGGGAGCAAGACAAAAAGGAGGAAACAAAAACAGCCTAGAAGCTGCTATGAAATACCAGGCACATTCTTATGTATACATTTTCACACAGAGCAATATTGTTAATAGCAAAGAAAACAGCTTACGCTCCGAAATGTTGATTTATCAAACATTATTTAGAAAAGTAGAAGAGACCATTTTGATTCTTAAGAAATATTTGTTTTGCTTCAAAATGTACACCTCATTGTGCATTTCTATCGAACTCCTGAAGTAGCCAACAGATCATGGTTTCCTTCCACCAGTTTTTAAAAACGGCCTAATTTTTGCAACAAACCATGTATTGTTGCAGCATCACCTCCAAATACCAAGAACTAAAATTTTTAGATATATTGTCAAACCCAAATCACAAACAAAACTCATGCTGTATTTTATCCAAACCAAAGTTTCTGAATTCCCTGAGAAGCTTTCAGTGCTGTTAAAACAGCATTACTTGAAACACTTGCACAGGACTTCAGCAACTCCCTTTGGGAAAAAAATTCAACTAAGCCTTTAAACACATGTATAGTACATTTTATGTGAACATGAACATCCCCACCAATGTCATCAACTCTTCAGCAGCCTCAGAATTAAATATGTGCTTAAAGCATTTTCTGGATTAGGACCTCTCTCCTTTCTTTATTAAAATGGGACAGTGGCTATAAGCCAGCAGAAACTCTAGTGATAAAGTAGAAGACGTAAAGTTGGCGAGAGATGTGATAAAATTCACTTCTATACATGAGGAAATGACTTCCATAACTCATTCCAGGCTTTACTTCTTGTAAATAACGTAGCACTGTAAAAAACATACTACATATTGTTTCTAGATGCACACTACACTGATTGCTTACTAGTTTTAATTCACAGAGCAGGGAGCACTCTTAAGGATTTTTTCCCTTCTGTTTCATTATCTTTACTGGATGTTTTTCCTTTGGATTTAAGAAAGGAAATATAGAAAAGCCAAAACAAAAAAAAAAAATAGTTTCAGAAGTAAGACAGATCTACTGAAGAGGCAAAATTCACATTGCAATTTTTCTTCCGTTCAGTGGGTAGGATGGATGATCTACCTTTCTTTCAACTTGCCTTTGCTGGAGGCAAGAATAGTGACAGTATGTTATAAGACTAGCTAAGGTGCAGAGCAGCTGGATTCCCCAGCCTTCTATAAAAAGCCCAACAGTACGAATTTTGTTAAGGCCTTAAACTATCAATTACCTTTACATAGCTCTTACAACACTGACTGCTGAGATATATAATCTGGAGAAAGTTCTGCTGGCCAAATACACATTCTCCATTTTACTGTATCATGTAGCTGTCAAAGAAGTATCTATCCAAATCTTTGAAACACATAGCTGTGAACAGATTTTTACAGGATGCACAAAATCCCAAGGCCACTGTGACTTTGCCTTAGTTGGGGGTCAATAATTATTTGTCATCCTCTTGTATTCGACACTGCTAAAACAGAGAAAAAACAGACTCCTACCTTAAGGGATCAAGTCTTCAGTGACAATAAAAGCACACACAACAAGTCGAACAAATTTATTTTTGCTATAAAAGAAGTTAGGGACCTTACTTGCGTTGAAAAGTGAGGTGCTCTGAAAATAAAGCCTAAAAAAAATTTTAGAAAACCAAAACAAGGAGAAAAGAGAATTGTGCTTCCAGAAGAGGTAATCTCCCAATGAGCACATTTTGCATTGCTGAACAATAGGAATATGCAGGCTATTGTACCCAGAACAGTACTATAGTATCATTTCAGCCTTGGTCATTTGTTAGGTGTATAAAATTTATACTCCCTGTGCTGAAACAGTTAAGAAAGATAAGCAAATCAGACACTACATAACGCATTCTGGTTTTAACTTGGCTCTTGTAATCAAATGCAAGTAACCCAGAACAATTAAATCTTCAACATCACCATTTATTGCTACTCAGCAGAAGTCCTGTCAGCATAACATGAGGCTATCCCATAAAGATTTGAAGGGATAGAGGAGTTTTGTGTGCACCCAGCTTCACACAGGAAATATGAAGATATATACATATTATATATATAAAATATGGTATGATAAAAAAATTCTCAAGTGTCCTTGGGAAAGCTTATAATGTCACAAAGTCTGAAGATCATACCCAAGAGACCCCTCTGCATTTCCCATGGAGAGTAAGTATGAGACGTATTGATCTCTGTGCTGCTGGCGAGATGTGCCTGTGCCATTAAGTACAATACTGTGGAACAAACAGCCATAACTTGTAGTTATAGATATCTGTTGAACCAGAAGCCAGAGAACAACTCAAAATTACTGGGATTCATGATAGCTTACAATTACTTGAATCCTCTGCTAGTCTACATGCACACCTTAGCTAGATCTTTCACAGGAAGCAGTATCTGAGCAACGGGAAGAGAGAAATCACAAACCAGAACTGCAGGGCTGGCATCTACTACCTTTCACACATCCATATGTCAGCACAGTCTTGCAAGGCTATTTGGGTAAAGTCCTGGTCAAATTTACCAGAATTTACAACAGTACTGGATTTACAATAAATCGGGTATAGATTTGTTGCCAATTTAATGTTAATACAGGATTGCAGATGGAGAGTGCCTTGATTTTTACTTTTATTTTTTAACACTGTAGTCTACATACAGGGTTAGGATTAATGGGAGGAAACACGGTCCAGGAAATTTCAAAGTATTTATACAAACAAAGCCTCTTGAATTTAAAGTATACCAATACGTAATAAGGATTAACACACTTTTTTTTTTTTTTTAACATCAAAATTCACTATAAATTATTTAAAAAGAGATCTTCTCATCAAATACCAACTCCCTCCCTTCTTATAACACCGTTATTAAACTAAGAGAGAGAAAAACAAATGAGAAACAATATTCATCTTCAGAACTGAATCATCTACGTGAAAGTTCTCTACTTTCAAGCTATTCCCCAGTGGAATTTCCTGACTTGCACTCAAGTAAAAATAGTTTTACTGATTTTTATTTTTAAATTTAATTAGGATTTCTTTTAACTTTGTCCTGATTTCAGAGATGAGAGGCCGCTTTCATTTAGCAGAATGATGAGAAGTCTGTTGACTTCAATATATGTTTCTCTTATCCTGCCTGAGAAGACAAATGAATACCTGTTCCAGGAAGAACAGTACTTAGTCCCAAATCTACAATGCTTCAACTTGAGTTTCTACTTATTTATTTATATCACTCTAAAGAAATTACTTTAATGAGCTTGATTCAGAAGGATGCTAGGACTTGGCAGTCTTCTGGAGTGATTTGTGGTTTCAAATCATTGAACCACAGCTTTGCTCATTGTGGACTGCCTTTTTGAAAAGAGACGGATTAACATTCTATGCTCTTAGCAAAGAGAGTAACGGTAGAAAAAAGTGAATTATCAAGTTTGATGGATAAACACAAGGAAAGTTTTGCTAAATAGAAATGGCAACCCCAATGAGAATTAAGCTCCTTCTATAAACTTTTTCTAGCAGTGTTTCTGAGATACCCTAGTGATGTGTAAAAGCCTGTAGAACAATAACAAAAGTAAAGTTACAAGTAGAGGTAGCACTGGACAGACCGGGGATCATTAGTAGATCAAGGATTCCAAAGGAAAAACACCAACATGGAAAAGTACAAACTCCTGAAGGAAGAAAATGAGGGACACTGGTTTTGGTCCATTTTGGTGGTCCTGGCAGGAGGCAGCAACTCAGCCGCACTGAAGATTCATCCTAGGACATCAACCTCTCTTCTCACAACTGATACTTCCAGTGACAGCATGCAGTCTTACGGGGTCAGTGAGCTGATACTTAAGCTGATACCAAGCTACTGATACTTATGCAAAGTCCCAGCTGATTGCACTGTGCTACCCAGTAAGTAATTGCTTTAAATGTTTTAGCTATAGTGTGCTTGCAGAGTCTCTGTATGCCTGGCTAAAGGGGACCCAACAAAATAACCCAGCCAAGGAATAGTAACAGCCACTGATTTCACTTACTCCTTGATCAAAAATAGTGAAGTAGGAATTTTCTTTGTAGATAGATATCAAAACTGTTCTTTGATAGACAAATTTTACCTTGCAAATAGATGGACCTAATAGACGCTCACTACCAATGAACAGCCTTTTGCCAAATAGCTAAACTCACAGTCTAATGCTTGATTGTATGCACTCTCTCTCTGCAGTGAGAAGATTATGGATACTGTGAAACTTATGAGAGGAAAGAGATGAATAGGACATTCTGTTGTATATATGTTGTGTTACTAAGAGTAACAGGGGAACAATTTCCGCACTGATCTCTAGCCTGGCACAGCTTTTTAGGTGATGACACTGCAGAGACAAACCTCGTCCTTCTTCTATTCCACACCAAGACTGGAAATGAGACACACAACAGCACTTGCTGCTACCCATCCTACACCAGAATAACAAGTAAGGGAAGAGAAATTTCTTCCTGGATGCACAGCTGTCGTGGTTTAGCCTGGGACGGCAGCAAAGAACCACGCGGCAGCCCGG
>VZRU01017542.1:32905-46023 GCA_013398155.1 Pedionomus torquatus | reverse complement strand
GTCCTTTCCAACCATGAAGATTCTGTGATACCCCCAGGGGTGGTGGGAGCAAATGAAGTGGCTTAGGCCCAAATGCTAAATGGTTATTGTCTCTAATCCGTAGCTGGTGCGCAAGAAACACATCCTCTCCCGTCTCCAGGATGCCCTGGCCTGGCAGGCGCTGCCAGTCATCCAGCTGCTGGCACCAGATGAGAGGGTCTGCCTTCATTTGATAGGAACTCTCCTTGGTAAGAGCTGTCCTGTGGCCTAGCACAGGGAGAAGGCAGTTACTTTTTTTTTTTAATAGATGTATATGTAATACACCTATTGTATGAAGTTTCTCCACATGTGAAGCAAAAAGAAATAAAAGGCAAAAGAAAGAATATTGGGGTACCTAATTCCATACTTCCACCGTGTGCTGTGTTAGGTGTGTTACTACTCCCTGTGGAAAACTGCCTGTCATTTGATTTAGAATAGGTTAGTTAATTTTCTTACTCCCCAAGGAGCAGAATTGGCACATTCATAAAGCTCTTGCAATTTTCCAAAGCGTCTTGACATATCTCTAAAGTCTTTCTGGAGAACAAAGAGTGCCTGGCATAGGACTCTTCCCTGAATGCTCTCTATTCTGGCCTTGTGCCTCAGTGCTTTCTCATCTTGCTGAACTGTGGCCTTATGTGGAAATTCATACAGAAGTGAAAGCATGAGCTTAAAAAGGTGTTGCAGGATTTAATATCAAACGTGCAAAATGCAAATATACATAGTGCTTATTTTTTTTGACGCCACCACTTTACTTTTGTAGAAATTCTTGTAGCTGTAAGATCGTAATCCTTCCTTCCGTCCTTCCTTCCTTCCTTCCGTCCTTCCTTCCTTCCTTCCATCCTTCCTTCCTTCCGTCCTTCCTTCCTTCCGTCCTTCCTTCCTTCCGTCCTTCCTTCCTTCTGTCCTTCCGTCCTTCCTGTGGGTCAGCCTCACAGCAGAACAGTGTTCACCAGGATGACAGAAAGTGCCTTTTCTGTAACAGCCTCTGTGATCTTGGAAATTTCTTACTGGTTTCTGTTTGCGTAGGAGTGCTGTGGGAAAGATCTTTGAAATGTCTAAAATCTTGATGGAGAAAAAATAATGGTGTAAATGAGGGAACAGCAAGGCAGGAAGAGAAAGGTAGAGGCTATGAATGCAAGTGCCTTCAAAGAGCAGATAAACTGAATTCCTTTAATTCAAAGATCTCATTTGCACATCACAGATCATTCTTGTTCTTTGGGGGAAAGTGACTTACATGCCCCTTCCCCTGCCTTGATGCACTGCATAATTCCAACAGTGTTTTCCCGGCTGATTTCCCAGCACAAACTGTTGAGCATGTGCTGGAAGCAGCTTTGTTAGAAATTGAACTTTGTGCCAGTTTAGTTCTCTCCATTGCAGATTTTTATTGAGCTGTCTCTGTACACATAATCCTATACAGATGTGGAGGGAGTGGTGCTTATGGCCCATTCAGTGTGTACATTTATACACTGTATGACCCTAACAAGAAATGCCCCAGAAGACAGGGGAGCTGTGTTTGCATTTTAATGCTTGTCTGGTTTTAAATAATGATTTTCTCTCTCTTTAAGAAGCTTTACAGTTGGATGGCTTGGGGACAGCCTTGGGATTTTACTCAGTGTAACTCCTAAAGAAGTTGGAATGCCAGTCTAAACCTGGAGCTACAATCATATATACATTTTAGATAAAGCTTGAATTAACCAAGGATTGTTCGGTGCAAGGGTGTAAGAGGGACCCACAAAGGTGTGAGCAATACTGTGGAGGAAGTATTAATAGTAAACTCAGGAAAATACATTCATTTTTGGAGAGAGAATAGTGGGGTAAACACAGGTAGAAGAAAGAGCGTTAAGAGAACAGAGGTGCAGTGTGGAGAGTTATATAGGAGGTGATGGTGAAGAGGTGAGCCTGAATTTCATGCAATTAGCATTTCAGCTAATACTGTAATATTCACTAATACTGTATGCAAATCCTTTCCAAAGTGTAAGGAAGTTACTGAGGAATGGGCAGATGAGGCAGGAAATAAGTATTCTGAAGCAAGTGGTTTGATGTAGCAGAAGTGGGTGTCTGAACCAGATCCCTGATGGTGTAGGTACCTAAAGTTGGAAGGAGCTGGAGGGTAGAGTTTCTCATCTGTTGTGGTGTAGTAGAGTGAGACAGTGGCTTCTTTTAGTATATCTGATCTTGCACTCCTGTTGTACAAATGACTTGTGAAGTGGTGCCTTCAAGTTGAATTTAACGTTGGAATAGTGCCCATATGCTTTAAACCTGGTGTTCAGATTTGGTCTTGGGATCTTCAGTACTGCAGGCGGAGAAGACTGTTCATGGTAATTGGTATAAATGGGAGATAGGAAGGACAACTCACAGCTGGGCTCTAACTTCTGTCATTCTGGAGTGTTTCAGATGTATGATACTGTGAACAGGCAGTGAGATACAGTGATGGTAGCAGTTGCATATTTACTTACATAGGTGGAGCCATTGACTTCAACTATGAAGTACATAAAAAATTTGCAAGAGAACCAAATGCCTTCACGTCCTTATGTCCTGCTTACGGAGGTGCCTTTTGTGATACTCCTTGAAAGTATCAGCCCTCCTCTACAAAGTCAGGTTGGCGTCATGTGAAGTGGGGAAAACAAAACAGTTCTGGAAAAAAATTTGCAGCTTTTTACAAGAAAGCATTGATGGTCATAAGGAGGAGTGAGTTCCATGACTGATTGTAGTTTATCTTTTAGGGATGTTGCATACTGTGGAAGACAGCAGTGCCCTGGACCTATTTGTAGAAGGTGAGGAGGCAGATGCCAGGTCTTAATTACTGACAGTTTGTGAAGGGAGGCTCTGTCTTGTCTGAGAACTGTAGTGAGATGCTCATCTTCTACACAGCTTGGGAACTGGGAAAAGTATCTCTTTTCTGTCAGTGAAACAGTGACAAGCAGGCTGTTCTAATATTTGGGGGCAGGAGAGTGCATGCAGATTTAAATATTTAGCATTTCTCTCACAGGTTCTATGTGTGCCCTGTATTTAGTGCTAAATGGGTAACAGTTGATCCTGACCAAAGTCCTAAGCAAATGGAAATCTTCCTGTAGGCTTCTGTAAGCTTTGGGATCTACTGCTTTCTCCTTCGGACAGAGAGTATTTGGGATTTACCTGTACAAGCTGCAGATTCTTCTTTGTGAGCAGTCCTTCATTTGAAATCTGAAGGAAACTCCTGCAGGGCTAACAAAGGAATCTGCAGTCCAGTTAACCTTGGGCATCTCTGCTGAGTCTAGTGTTATTAGCAATGTAATGATTTCCTCCTGTCCAGCCATGAAAGATGAAAGCAGGTGTGACAAGCTTCTTCCAGAGGGGTTTCAGTTTTCAGGCACTTGCTTGAAATGTTGTTGAAAAGGTGAGAAGTCTTTCTGTCATGTTACCAGTCTGTTGAGAGGTGGATGCTCTCAAACAGAAGAGTCTTAACTTAGTGTTACTTAAACTTGAAAGATTTTAGAGATTCCTGTGAGTTCAGGGAAAGGAAGGGACATTAAACCATCTATAAATCACCTGTCTCAAATATGCCTGTGCTGAGACGTGTAAATCTTTAGCTAAAGTAGGTCTCCTATATAAATCTCCAGTATTTGCCTGGATATACCAAGAGATGAATAAACCTAGAAATCTTGGGGTTTTGTTTGTTTTTGTTTTTTTTTTTTTTTTTTTTTTTTTTATGATGCTTTCCTGGAATACAAGTCAAAAGAGTGTTTTTTTCAAACGAGTCATGCCATGAGAGCAGGATGCATCCAAGACAGCCTTACCAAATCCTGCAGAACAATGTTCTGCATAGTGTCTTGGTAAGGGGGCTGTTGTCAAAACTTTATCTGCTGAACATTCAGGTGCCCAGGTTCTAAAAATACCAGCAGAGGAACTTTTCTTTGTGAAAAGGGTGCACTGGTATATGTGTGGAGGCAGAGGCAGCCTGCCAGCATTGGGCAACTGCCTTGTGATTTTTATTAGGGAAACCCCAGGTGATGTGCAGCTAGTGCCTGGTAAACATAGGTTCTTGTTGATTCCTCTTATTAGGACCGAGCTGACAGAGTTCTTGAAGTTACAGTGAACCAAGAGTAACAGCCCTTACTTGGGGCTGAGGAGATGAACAGTACCAGAAAGGTGTCTGGGGCCTTGCTTTCTGGCAAGGTATATAGGATAATTGCAGTGGGGAGGAATGGCTGACAGACTGCACTTTTACCTCGGGGGCAATAGTAGCTCTCAGACTGCATCCAAGGACACTCGGCAGTTGCAGTTCTGATGTCTTCCCTGGAAAAATGGTTTTGAAGGCCAATTTTCATACTGTCGGAAGCCTGCTGTATTCAATCACCAGAAATTTTTATACTTTTAAATTAGACCCTTGTTTCCTTCTCTTTCTGGTTCCTTATGTTTACTTGGTGTCCCGATGCTTAGTTTGTTGCTTGCGGTTCATTTCCATGCATGGTTCATAGTGCAGCTAGAACTGGACTGCCGTAGTGTTGCTGCAGAGAGCTCGGGCTGGGCCATCAGAAGTAATAGTTCTGGGAACGCCGATGTTACCCTGCTCTCTCAGCACCTCTGTGCTCATTTAATTTCTAAGCCTTTTGCTCACTGGTCTGCTAAGGCACTGTGGAAGATGGATTGTGAGTGCTCTTGGGTGTGAATTACTGATCCTGTTTCTTCTGCGTAGTTCTGGTGCGGCTTGTAGTGGAGCTGAAGTCAGAGCAGTACTTGCGCTGCATTTTGGAGGAAAGCCAAAAAGAGGTCAGTGAAGATGAATTCCCTGCCCTTCCTTTCAGTCCTTCAGAGGTTGAGGAGACGAGCGTCCCTGCAAGACTGCAGTTATTGTGCTGGGTTGCAGTCTGAGCTGCAGTGGGATATCCTAGTGCCAGCTCCTCTGCTGTGATTTTGGCAGTGTTGGTGTCTACTCTGCAGTTTTCCTATTGTTCTCATCATGCCTTGTAGCCATATGGCTTCGTGATGCTCTTGTGAAGCTGTGTGACTTCCTCAGATTCTTCTTTTCCTCCCTTACTATTTCAGTGATATAAGGAGCTTTCCCGACCTGTGCCCTGGGTTCTTGCACTTTTTATTCCTAAGTTTGCAATGGTCTTATGGGGAACCAAAAATTGGGAAGTAGCGGAAGTGGGGAGAAGTCCAGCTGGCTCATCCACTCATGTAAGATCTGGAGGGCAGGGAGAGGAAAAGGAGCAATAAGCAAGAGATTTCTTGGATTAGTTAAAAGACATTTTGGTGATTTAATGATGTGTTCAGGGTTTTCCTGTGGTTTGGGTTTCACCTTGGTGGTGAAGAGCACACAGCTTAGGAAAAGATCGTGTTCTGGAGCATTATGCATCACAGAGAGCTTGCTGGTTTGTGTGCATGTCTGCCTTTGGACTGTTTCCTCACTAGTGAAACATTTTCTTTTTCTGTGTCCTCTACAGCTGTGTAAAGCAACTACCATGAGAGGCAGCCTGCCCACTTTCACTCTCCTGGGCAAGCTGGCGGATGCCATCCCAGGCTTTGCTGATATCATGGTGATAGAGCACAGTGAGTAATGTGTCATGCCCCGCTGAAGGGTAGTGTTCGGAGCCCTAAAACACGTACGCATGCATGCACTCCCTGTCCCCCATATGCATTTATGAAGGTCACACAAGAAGCCTGTTCAGAAGGTGGAGTGGTGTTCAGGTCTCCTGGGTTGCAGGTCAGTACCTTAATAACAGGCTTGTCATTGTGCTCTAAGCCAGCGTGGCAGAAAACAACCTCTGTGAACTGGGTCTGCCTCACAGGCAACATACATTTAGTTTTTCTTTCCTTGGTCCAGCCCCTGGGGGTCTGGTGAACAAGTTTAGCTGTTTGTGGAAGTAGCTGGGATGATGGATCTTCATAAGGTGAACAGTGAGCTCACCCTAGCCATTTATTACTGTACCTCTGGTCAGAGGGACAGATGGTGGTGAGCGCATCACCTAATTGTGGCATTCATTAATCTGCGTACACAAGTCTGACCAGTGGACTTTTGCAAGTTTTCAAGGGAAATAGGTTAGTGCTTTTAAAAAGTCTGTTCATTGGTGTGAATGTTTGCTGTTTCTGTTCCTCACACAAGGTAATTTGGTGGATCATCTGCCGATGGGCTTGATGTACCCAAATGAAGGTATAAAGGCTGCTGTCTGCTACTTATATGGCAAGCTGTACTCCTCTTCTGTTGGCACAGAACGGCTCTCAGCACACTTCGAAGAAAGGCTGTGTGGTCTCTTCTTGAATATCTTGGGGCACGCCCAGACAAAGGAGCTGCAGGTTAATTGTTTGGGTAAGGCATTGCTGAGAGACACTGCAAAGTAAAAAAGCTTGGAATGAGGGCGAAGTCCTTGGTTGGTTTAGAATTTTAATCTGAGTTGTTCCTTAGAGCAGCTTTTTGCTGCTTGTCTGAAGCAGTCAATCCCTTTGGTTACTCCATAGCAATCGAATGGCCCAGACCTGCTGCTGAGCTCCTCCAACCCTCAGTTGTCCCTCAAGTCCCATGTTTGCACTGTCTAATCTTAACAGAGGCCATTCAGAGCTTGCATTGTGGCCTGGCCTGTCTCAAATTTGATGTGAGAATGTTTCATTCTAGAAATGAATGATGTTTCATTCTAGGAACAAACCGTCTCTCAAAGTGTCTAAATGCAAACTCTATACATGGTTCTGTAGAACATTGGGATGAATTCTGACAATTACAGTCTTCAGATGTATGGTATCGCATTATTTAGGTTAGAGAGCTAATTTGGAAGTGGCGCTTCCTTGCATTTATGCTTCCCGCTGCACTTACCGACGGTTGCTGGGGAGCACAGTTTCAGCCTTTTTGACATTGCTTGTTTGTAAACCACCCAGGGAATTCCTTTTTCTTGTAGGAGGTATGCAGGAACTGGATTGTTGCTCAGATCATCTGTGTAGCTACTGTAAACGGCTGATTGTTCTTTTGAAAGCAGAATTCTGTAGCTCAGATGGTACCCCTCATCAGTTTATACTGACACGTACTGATGATTTGCATCAATACCTGTAGCAGCACTCTATACTTTTACAATGAGGGCTTTATTGTGTGTGTAGTGATATTGTGGATATCCTTAAGCTAAACAAAAGTGTTTCAGTAAGAGCCTGTGAAAGTGAAAAGGGAAGATAAATGCCAGTTCTCTACGAAGTATTCCAGGGAAAATGTCTAGTTATTGTGCTGTAGCTTGGAGAAAAATGCAGGTCAAGAGTTCTCCCAAGAAACAGTTTAAGGGGTGGGTGCTGGAGCGCAGAAGACAATGAGTAGAATGCTGCTGACATTGTATGCCGTGCACATGCACATCTCTGAAGGAACAGGGAGCAGATCAGACCCAGAAAAAAGCATCAGCACCAAGGAGTTGCAAGACATGGGGCTTGTGGCAGTATCTGGGGACACAGGGAGAAGAAGCTTCCTAAACTGGAGGTGAGGGACTTTGTTAGATGTGCCGGAAAGGGGAGAAAATTGGCAGTGAGTCTTAGGCTGTGAATACTCTTGTGTTGTTAGAATCCTTGCTTTACCCAGAGTGGTGATCATTCTTGCTCCCCCTTTTGCAGGTTTGCTAAAGGAGCTGCTGAAGTCCGACCATTTTGTATGCATTCTTATGAATAATTCAAAGACAGAGGAGGAGTCTGACACCCCTGAAATTTTAGAAGGGGAAAATCCACTGCCACTTGTTCTCAAAAAGGTGATTGCTGAAGTTGTAGTGAATTATCGGTAAAGAATTTGCTGGCCTATATTGAATGCCTATATCTGATGCACTGAAGTATACTGTTGCAAACACCAGCAACAGAGGCAGCGGTGGGAAATGGGGACACCCCCATACCTCACCTCATTGTGCATTCCTGCATCTTGGACAGGGGAAGTTTTACTCCTGGCCTCAGCTGGTTTTACTCACACTTGAGGTCTGATACAGAACTTGTAATACAAGCATGACTACTGAGAGCTACTCATACTCAGAATCTTCTCTGTTGTGGTTCTCATTTTGCATCTCTTGAGTGTATCTGGTCCAGTGTTTTATCTTGCCTTAGCAAGTTTAATCCATGAAATACATACCAAAAAAGAGATAGTCATTTATGTTTTACTTTTTAAGGTGTAGAGGAAACGGTTTCTTACTCATATCTGCATAGTTGACTTCTCATTTTGACTTTTATTTCCCAACAGCTTTTGTTGACCAGAGATGAGATACTACAGGCCGCAAGTTCTCACTGTGTGGCTGCAGTGCTGGTTCACTCTCCTGGCAGATATGCTCCTGCGTTTATCCATGCAGATGTTCCAGGTGAAGAAATGCAGTAACGTCTTACTGTTCATCTCCCAATATCAAAGCACCCCCTGGCTGTTTGTTGTAGGAATCAGCACGGCTCCATGAAATCCAGTGATGCCATAATGTGTGCAGTGACCATTTTATACCAGTAAAAGCAGCTAAAGTGATTTTAGCTGAAAGTACAGAAACAACTGTCAATAGGGAGAATGGAGTTTTCACAAAAGAATTTGGATGAATCCTTGAGGTCAAGGTCTTTCTTGCAGGATCTTATATATAAGCCTGAACAGACTAGTGTTCCATCTTACCCCACTAAATACTGTAAGTTTGCACGGAGTTTGGCCTAGGATTTAGCTTTAGAATGTGGCTATGGGAGACAGTTTATTATTTCTCTGTAATCCCAAAAGACAGAGATACTTTCATTTTACAAATTCTTTGGGAGATGTAAAAGTTCTGAGGAATAAAAGGGATCACTGCATCTGTGGTAAAGCTTGCTTTGTAGCTTTTCATTTGTGCCAAAGGCTAGAGCCACGATTCAGCTCCTGCCTGCTGCGTTTGTGCTGGGAAGATGCCTGCCTGCAGGACTCGCCTCTCCAGTCACCTTATTTTGAAGACTAGTGTACCCCCAAGCATGCACTCTATTCTGCATTCCTGTCATTTCATAATACAACGGTTCTCCCTGTGGCTGTTGCTATGCTTCCTCGTTTCTTCCTCCTTCTTCTGCTCTGTTCTTGGAGCAGCTGTGCCATGGTGTGAGCAGACAGGGTGACCTTATTTGTGTGTGTGTGTTTGCAGAATTCCTGTTTGAGTGTCTGTCGTGCAACAGTGAAATTCTCATCTGGTCAGTGTATTGCTGCCTGCTTCTCCTAACTGAAGAGCGCCTTTTCTTCTCGAAGTGTCACACAGTCTATGGTGAGTCATCAACCTTTCTGACAGAGCCACTGCAGTAATGCTGTGGGCATTCGTTGTGCCTCTAGCTGAATTTCAATGCTTTACACACAATCACAATTTCCAGTCAGGATGGATAAAGGACAGAAAATGAATACCTATGAGACATGTTTGTGATATCTAACGTAGCTTGAATTTACAGTGTCTCTGTCCTAATTCCTGATGAGCATGCATTTGTTATAATGGCCAGTTACCATGATCGACACTACCTAAGGTGCTATTAGGTATTTCTGTGGACATGCTAAGAGTGGATTTAGGAAGAAAGGCTACATTCCTTCCATTCTTCTGGATTTAACTCCATCAATGGAGGCTGGGGCTTATTATCAGGGAGATGAGTGGACACATAGCAGTTTTGGGCAGTTATTTCAGTCAGGGACTCAGAAGAATATTTGTTCAAATTTTCCTTCCTTTTAAAAATTAATTTTGCTTCCATCCTGGAAGTTGGAGTGGTAAAAGCCCTCTCTGTACTTCTCTTAAACACCTACAGGCATTGAGTCTCTGGTGAGGAGTCTCCAACATGTCCTGCAGCTGAACAATGTCGAGTTGCACAAGCAAGGGCTCCTGCTCTTCACTGAGATACTGAAACGGTAAGGGAGTGCCCACATCAGGCTTGGACAGGCAGAGTCTGGTGACCCAAAATGGAGGCTCTGGTGCTTTTGCTTTTTATTTTTTTTTGTTGTTGTTGTTTGGTTGTTTGGTTGGTTGTTTTTTTTACCCTGAGACTAAATATCTACATCCCAGAGCCTTTATGTTTGAAAGATGTTGCTGAACAAATGCATGTCCCTTATTCTTATGAAGAAGGGCCTGGTGGTTGTTCCTGTACCTCCCAGCTTGTCCTCTTTGTGCCTGCATCCACCAATATATCTGCCCCTTCCAGCTTCCTTGCCAGTCTGGGGAGTGAAATCTCCTTTCAGTTGTCGATAGAGCGGGAGGGAAGGGTAGGAAGGTCCAGATGTATGTGAGCAGGCCAGTTTCTCCTAAGTGCGCCTTTGTGATAAAATGGAGCATGCAAATTCCATGGCTTCTAGTCTTGTATCATCGTCTGAGTTAAATTCAAACAGCAAAAACAAATTCTAGGCTGAAATATTAATGTCTTCTGTCACTTCTTCCCTCTTGTTTTCTGTTAAGGAGTAACATACCCTGGCTTGTTTTTCTTCTGTGCTTCCTGTTCTTGCCTCTATGATCTTGTTCCCGTCCTGTCATGCTAGTGACAGAGTCTTGGTTTTGCTACTTAGTTCCCCCAAGAGAGCCCTTGAGCTGAATTTTGGAAATGTCACAGTCAATTTTGTAGCAAATGGAAGGGTAAAAAAGAGAAGGAAAAGCAGCAGTGCTAGAACTGTGTGATGATGCCAGTGTAGGATCTGTCAAAAAGAGAAACCAGGATGTGGGAAACACTAATTACAGTATTTATGCTTGTACAACAAAGAGAACACTCTGTGCAATTACTCTCATTTTCCAGCGCACACATTCTGTTTCTCTGAACTTTGCCTTAGAAATGATGTTTTATTTAAAACTATCTCATAGTGGGGAAAGGAGTCTTATCCTGGAACCTCCCCTCTTGGTTTTGCCTTGCAGCTGGATTTTCTTGTATACGTAAGCCCCACACTCTGGTGTTGTCCAGGCAGGACGTACTGCTCCACTTGCACTGCTTCTTGTGTCAGGAATGGTGGATAGCTCTCCTTGGTGTGCCCTTTGTCTCTCCCAGCACAACCAGTTGCAGGTGCAATTTGGGACCCAAAGATGAGAGGCTGCAGGGGTGCTGTCCTTCACACTTTTCTCCCAGGCCCCAAAGACATTATAGAGCACCATATTGCCAGTGGGTTTGTGCCTCTTGAATGAGTCAGCAATACTCCTCCATCCCTTCCTCCTTGCATGAGTCAGTGAAGACTATTTTTTTTTTCCTGATGTGTTTTGCTTCAGAAGGTCAGCAATTAAAGAAAAGAAATACAGAGGATTAATAGCAATACAGTATAAGGAAAAACAACGTGGAAGTTCAGCACACCGCTTATGGCTTGGGTCAGATGCTGCTCCTTGTGCCCCAGTTCCACAAGACCTTTTTCATGCTTTGCCCACCTCACAGTTTCTTCTCACAGCAGAATGTGAGGTGACTGCCAAGCTGGGTTTCATCCCACTGAATGACTGAAAAGAGTGGTTCTGCCTCTATTCACTTTTTACCCTGTAGCTGGGCTACTAGTGAAGTTCACATTCCTCTCTCATTTGTGCATGGGAGCATGTGATCCTGGCTTGCTTTAGCCAGGCACATCTGTGAAAACTGAATAAAAAAGACTACTTCTGGCTCCCAAGTCTGGCTCCTTTCATGCTGTGCTCCTTTTCTTCCTTCACTTTGGACATGCCCTCTGACAAGCTGTTAGTGCCTCTTGTCCACAGGTAGCTCCTCCTGCCTTCCCAGCTGTACCTACCTTGCCAGGAACCAAATGAGTAGAGTCAGCCATTTACACAACTCTGTCCAATAATGGGATTAATGGCTTGTCATCCTTCCCTGCTCTCGTGCTGAATGCTCAAAGGTGTTGGACCGCAAGGTGATCAGGCAACCAAAACACTCACTAGCAAGAAGAACTGTCAAAACAGTTGGATTGTGTTTATTTTCCTGATTACTTTTCAAGTTCATGAAAGTTTCTGTCCTTCTGGCAGGTTCTGGCATTAGAAGTGCTGTTGGACTGTGAGAGAAGCTATCCTCATGGCATTGTCCTTGTTCTAGGATGGTCAGGTTTGCTTATTTACTCAGAAGTATGAATTGCCAGATGAACCCACAAATGCCAGAGCAGATGGCCTCAGCGTAGAGTCCTAGGCAGAGAGATCACTGTGTTTTGCAAAGCCTGTTTTTCTTGTGCTTTTCATGTCAGTGTTTACTGGTGCAGTCATACAGTTATCCAAGCTGTGGGGTCTTTTCATCACAGCAGGGCTCCAGAGCTGCTGAAGCACACTCTTTGTAGCAAACCCTCCACCTGCTGAAGTTTGAGACTACATTCTTGAGAGCAGCTAGCTCAGAATACTGAAAAGTATGGCTGGAACCACATGGCTTAGCTGACCGTTTGGTGAAATGAGGAGAGGGAACTACGGTTACTTAAGTCTGACAATATTCTCCTTGTTTACTTTGTTTTCTCTTTGCAGGCAACCAGTGGAAATCAAATTATTCACAAACCGAGGTGTGTGTATGGAAGCCATTAATGTTTTGATGGAGACAGTTAACTGCCCAGTGCTGGAGGTGGTGGTGGAGGCTGTGAGAGCTGTGGCAGCTTTCCTGAGGTAGGCGGGAAAGTATTTGCAGGCTTGTCTTCAGATAGATCTGTTGATACCATGTTGGTCTCTGCAGCTCCCCTGTGGTTGTGTGGGTGAGCGTGCTTTGCAGTGGGACTTCTGGCTGAGACAGGCATGGGTACAACAGATCTGGCTTCCCACCCACCTCAAAAGGCTGCCAGGGCAATGAAGCTGTGGTAGGCTGCAAGTCTCTGCAGTAAGGACCTAGCATCCCAGACCGGCTTGTACTGTCTTGTGACTTGGCTTTGTCACTCTGTGGCCTGTCTGGATAACTAAGAGCAAGCATAAGATTCTGTACAGTTATATGCTTCCTGACTGTAGTGGGAGCAGACAGTGAATGCAGTGAGGGTGTGTTTGGGTGCACATCTGGATGATGGCACTGTTCAGATGTTGTGACCTTAGTATGCTGTGCTGGTGAGAAGTGACAATGGCATATTTGGCATTTATAGATTGCACCCTCAGCAAGTTTGCCAACTACACCAAGCTCAGTGGCGTGGTTGACACGCTAGAGGGAAGGGATGCCATCCAGAGGGACCTGGACAGGCTTGAGAGGTGGGGTAGTGCAAATGGCATGAAGTTCAACCAAGCCAAGTGCAGGGTCCTGCACCT
>VZRU01017542.1:6035-32783 GCA_013398155.1 Pedionomus torquatus | reverse complement strand
GACAGGCTGAGGGAGCTGGGGCTGTTCAGCCTGGAGAAGAGAAGGCTCTGGGAGACCTTCTAGCAGCCTTCCAGGATCTGAAGGGAGCTACAGGAGAGCTGGAGAAGGGACTCTTTGTCAGAAAGTATCGTGATAGGACAAGGAGTAACAGTTTTAAATTGGAAGAGGGGAGATTTAGATTAGATGTTAGGAAAAAATTCTTTCCTGTGAGGGTGTTGGGGCACTGGAACAGTTTGCCCAGAGAAGCTGTGGATGCGCCATCCCTGGAAGTGTTTAAGGCCAGGCTGGATGGGGCTTTGAGCAACCTGGTCTCGTGGGAGGTTCCCCGCGAGAGGTGGGGTGTCCCTGCCTATGGCAGGGGGGTTGGAACTTGATGATCTTTGAGGTCTCTTCCAACTGTAACCATCCTGTGATTTTATGATTCATATTGCTCTCGGAAGTTATTTTTGCTAGTGTTGCCTTCCCAGGTGGAATGTCCCCAGCAGGGAATGCGCATGCTGTCTTTCTCTCTGCTTGTTCAGGAAGGACCATTTGAGCTCCCCTCCAGTCCCATACAAAGAGCTGCAGAAGCTGCTGGAGGCAGTGCTGAAACGCTGTGCTGACCTTTCCCCACCACAGAGTAGCAAGAGGCATGCAGTAAGTCAAAACGATTGTTACTTGTTGGTGATGATCCACCTAGCACATTATGTGGGTGTTGCATGTACGTTCCATCCCCTTACCCTGTTGCTGCTGGGTTCTCTGGTGTTTCTTTTGATCCTCATGCCTCAATATGGTATGGTCTTTGTCTTTAAAGTAGCTGAAAATGGATGCTGGTGAATGTTGTCTTTCTAAATCAACGAAGATTTGCGGGGCAGCACTTGAGCACACTTCTCTCTTTATGTGTCCAGTACTCCAAAGTCATTTGAATTTCCACTTCTTCAGGCCCCACCTTGTAGGCTGTGTTGGTCAATCTATTTTTTGGCAATGAACATCTCTTGCTGTGCCTTCAGACCAAGAGGGTCATCATATGTGCACTGTGATGCCTCAAGCAGGGGGTCTGTTAGCCACTCTTTCACCTGCAAATCCTTTCCTATTCCTGGAATATGTAGTTAGTGTGATGTGCTGCTGGGACCAATGCACTTCGGCTAGTGAAAAGACAAGAGCTGAGCCTTCATGATCTAGGTTTAGAGCCATGTAGGTTTAGACTGCATGTCTGTAGTGGCAAGAGCATCTTACTGGAGTACCAGAGCTCAAAATGCCTGCTGAACTATCTTTAGGTGCAAAATCTGTGGTACCAGATACCTGTCTTCCCTGCTTAAGATAGAATTGCTTTCTGCCTCGTAGGCAGATGTTGGTCAGTCTGTTTGCATACATACAGAGTTTGGTGTCCCATGTGGAATAATGAGCTTCACAGGAAGGGAAGTAGGCAGATAGTAATAACGTCCAGGCTGTCTTTAATGGGAGAACTGGGAAATGATTTTACCTGCATCAGGGTATCTCACCATCAGATGCAGAAGGAGGCGTTTTGAATTGCCAGGCACCAGTGTGTCACTGTGCCCTCTTCTGGTAGTATTTGGAGAAGACCACCACAACAGGTTAAGGTTTAAAAGCAGATTTTGAGTTCCATGTGCTTCCCAGTTTGGGCAAATGATTAACTCTGATGCTTTAGTTGGATTCTGGCTGAACTCAGTAGGATGTTGTGTGGGCACAAGAGCCAGTACGTGAATAGTTGCTTATAAATCTGAGCTGAAGCAGAGAACTTCCAAGGTTTCAGTGCTGAGCCAGGAGAGGAGCTGTTCAGCGTCATCTGAAAGATAATTGGAAGGACAAAAATAAAAAAACAACAACGAGTTTTCCCAGAAGGGTTTGAAACTGCATTAGCTGAGCTGTTTAAAGCTCAGATTAGAGCAAACCATGGCAATACAGACTGCAGAGACCAGGGCGGAACTAGTAGCTCTGTAACTCTGTCCTCCCTAGGAAGAGCACAGACGCTCTCTGACTCTGCCATCCCTGGGGAAAGCACAATAGTGAAAAAAGCAGTTATGTGAAGGAAGTGAAGGGGGATCTGTTGTTCCTCCTGCAGCTGGTATCAGAGAAGAAAGCTATTTTATCCAACAGTGAACATAAGTTTTTTAAGACTTCTCTCCTTTAACAGAGTGATCTGTTCCCGCTGTCTCAAAGTCACTCAGCAAACAGAAATCTCAGCAGAGTTCCTCAGAGACAGGGCCAGCTCTTGCTCAACACCCTGGAAAGTTTCAGAAATGCTTGCAGGTGAGGACAAATCAGAGAGGTGGGTGCTGTGTGTGTCCACATCCGTCCATCCATCTGTCCTAAAAACTGAGTTCTACCCAACCCCACCAATGAAATATCCCAGGTGAGTTCAGTGCACGGCACTTGTCAGGGAAACAAAAGAGGGAGGAATATGCTCTCTACAACTATCTGAAAGAAGGTTGTAGAGACACGGGGGCCAGTCTCTTCTCCCAAGTCACAGGCGATAGAACAAGAAGAAACAGCCTCAAGTTGTGCCAAGGGAGGTTCAGATTGGATATTTGGAAATTTTTTTACACTGAAATAGTTATTAAGCATTGGAGTGGGTTGCCCATGGAAGTGGTTGAAGCACCATCCCTGGAGGTATTTAAAAGACAGGTTGACATATTGCTTAATGATATAGTTTAATGATGGTGTTTTATCAGAATTAGGTTGGTGGTTGGATGAGGTGATCTTAAAGGTCCTTTCCAACCTAGACAATTCTATGATTCTATGTAGCGATAGTGAAAATTTTGTGACACCTGTATGTGTCTCCTGAGAAGTTTGCCCAGGACTTATCAGTTCATTTCATGTTTTTGGCCTTTGAGGAACTACTTGAAAAGTTGCCAAAATTAGTGATGATATAAGAATGGTTGGAAGATACATGTGAAACCATTTCCTGTGCCTTGGTGTATGTGGTCTCACTGCTGGATGGGATTAACCATTTAACAGTGGTTCACTGCTCCAGATGCTGGCCTTGAATTTGCTCAAGTCTGTGAGCTGTTACTGCAAGCGTGTTTATAGGCACCAACCTTTCCTGTTTTTCTAGGTGAGAGCTATCTCTCACCTTTAGCTGCACAGCAGACAGCAGTCTATGAAGCTGGAGCTGTTGCTAGAGAAGTTTGGCCAACGTAATTTTTTTGCCTTGTGTCACTTGCATTTGATTTGGCTGAGATAGTTCAGTCTGAAGCAGGTGTCCTCCTCTGCACTGACCCAGTCTCTTGGGGTGGTGTTACAGGGCAATCTGTTTCTGTCATGGTTTTTACATTGGCTGACTGGTCCCCTGACTGATTTTCATGAGGTTTGCTGTATTGTGCTCCATGCGCTCCAGCCCGGCTGAGAACTTTCAGTGTTGCCACACTAGGGCTTCCCACAGCAAGTACTTTCTTCGCAGAAGCTAAGTCTTCCTTTCCCAACTTGGACTATTGTGTAACATTGCTGACTTTTAATAGCTTCACTCAAGAGGTAGCTGTGTGGTTGCCAGATTCCTGTGTTTCCAACACATCAAATGTTTGCACGGTCCTTAATGGTGAAAGTTGTGATGGATATGTAGTATTTCCCAACTTCCTTTACAGAGTGAAGAGGATTCCTCTCTCCTCTGGTACCCACTTTGTGTTTGCAGGTTAGCAGTGGAGTTTCAGAGTGACCCCATGGCCCAGGAGAATCCTTTCACTGCCCCCAACTCCGAGAGCGAGGACACACTGAGCAACTTCTCTGAGTTCCTGTTGAGGATTTGTGACAGTTTCTACATCCCCATGGTCATGGTAAGGTTTTTATGTTTTGTTTTGGTTTTTAACTTGGTCTATTACTTGGGTACCTTGAAAGTTGCTTTCAAGCACCAAGACTGGGTTCCATGAGTGGTTTTTGGGGAAGAGAGCATTTAGAGTGAACCAAGAACAGCTGTGGCATTTGCCACCTCTCCAGAGCCAAATGTTCATGCAAAATGGGAGCATACAGTCTCAGAGTGGAGAAATTAATGAAGATTCCACGTAAATGGCAGTTTCTTTCTTCAGAAATCCCCATAGCCTACCTGCCATGTTATCTAATCCATGGCACCTCTGGATGTTGCAGTAAATTAACTGTGCCTCAAATGTTGTTTCCCCTTCTGCCACTTCTTCAAAAGTTTCCTGTGCCCCAGAAAGCAGAGGTATTTTGCGTCTGCAATTATGTTTTCATGCTTCTTTCCAGAGGGTATTGAGGAAGCTGCTTGATATACACAGCAAGAGCAATACTAAATGTTGTGTCTCAGTAAGGCCAGGGACAAAGCTTAAAAAGCAACGTTGAAGAGTCACTCGTGCTTCAGTTTTCAATACATACCCATTACTAAGATGCTTTGAGCAGAATTGTCAAAACAATGAGACTCTTGTTGTTGTTCTCAGTGTTGAGTAAATTTTGCTTGTGCTTTGCTGCAGGTTCAGATGTATGGATTCTTGCAATTGTTAGGAGCTTGGAGAGGTTTTGTTTTGTATTTTTTTTAAACTGATTTCTTGGTGGGCAGCTGCAGCAGCATTTGCTGTTCCCCTCCCTGAAGGGAGGGTGCAGTGTACACCCAGTTCAACAAATCTGGAGTCAGTGCTCTGTTTCTTGCTCACTGAACTTGGGTAAAAATTAATGAACCGTGAGAAAATTGTCCAGTGACCTTCTGCAAGAGCGAATTGAGTCATTCTGTTCTAAACAGTTTAGGGCTGGACTCTACAGAGACCTTAAATGCGTGTGTTTGCCACTACTGGATAAAATGCTGAAGCACAGGTGTTAAGTGTTACTGAAGTCAGCTGCACTTAAGCTTATGTCCTACATTGCATGCCACACTGGAGAATTAGCCAAATGACCTGTAAGAGCAGTTATGTCCAGGGCAGTATGGGGAGTAACAACAGTGGCTGTGCATTAAGGCCTAACTGGTTGCCAGCTGGAATCAGGAAGAAGTTTCTTGCTTGATGTAATGCTTGCTTGCTTGCTTGATGTCTTGAAGAGTTAGAAGCACAGCTCTTAATGCTGGAAGAGGAGAGTGTTAGTTGCTTTCAAAGTGCTCTGTAAGCCTGGGTACTTGCTGCCAGGCATTTTGGTAGAACTGTTACTTGATTTGCTTGGATTTAGAAATCCAACTTTCTGGGTGGGCAGGAGGCTGGAAGGAAGCTGCTGCTTTCAGTGTTTATTGCGTGTCATGTACCTGATCTTTTCTTCTTTCCACAGAACTACCTGGGAACAGCTGTCAGCCCGTCAGTGGTGGAGGTTTTCATCTCATCACTTAATACCCTCTTTACAGTGGCACCAAACATGCGTAATAAGTTCTCCAAAAAGCTGGGTATGAGGGTAGTATGGAATCATGTTCTCTGTGCTCTTAACTTAACTGACAGAACTTGCTACTACTGCATATTACTGAGGCAATGAGCTTAACGAGACTTCATGTGGAGGATTATATTGCATGTTTAAATGAGTAAGAACAGAGTGTGCAGTCATGTTCAGCAGCATGAGAGAGTTATTTGGTCTAGCAATAGTGATGGGACAGATTTTATTTTAGATAAGTAAATTGTGTCAGTTTTACTCTTTTCTCTGTAATATTCAGAACTGGCGATTCCTGTAGAGAAGGATTATGCTGAAATTATTGGTGGGATTTTATATGTGGGATTTTATAGGAAATCCTATTTACTCTATATTCCTTACTCTGCACAACAGAGAGGTGGTGTATGCAATTCCTCTATTCTAAACGCGTGAAGCTGGCAAGTTTTCCCTTGTCTTCCTGAGAAGACAAATGAATCTCCCCTCTAAACCAAACTCAGGATAGTTTGCTTTGGAGGAGAAGGCCTAACAAATGTATTCTTACTGAGATGCCCTGCCCTCTTCCCCTGGTTTGCATGGAGATATGTGGGGATGGTTATAGGACCTGCCTGCTCTTTTTCCTTATCGTAAATGTTCTGCATTCCTTTGACATTTCTGCCTTGCTTTCTGTTTAGCATCCTCCTCCTTCATCCAATTGACACTGGAGCTGAAGGCCAGGTTTTGCTCTTTGCAAAGGTATTGTGATGTGTGTATTGTGGGTGAATAAAAAATTTCCAGATGGGAAAGCAGATCGTGACTTACCTAATGCACCTGATAGGCAAGATGGGAGGCTGAAAGACTCAAGAGAGTTGGTATCTTATTGCAAAATGTGAATGTTAACTGACAGTGGAAAAGCTGGGTGTGGGAGAAAGGAGAAGCAGTCGGGTAGGGGGCGGGTGGATTTACACAGTTTTGTGAGAATTCTGTGCTCCGTCGTGAGCTGTGCAGATAAGAGATAAAACACTCTGACTTTGGAGTAGTCTTCCATTTTCTGCAGTGTTAATGATGATTGTAAGTGTAGCCCACTGTATTCCTGTTGTCCCAAGGTATGTGAGCAGGTTTACTGTCATCATTGGTATTGTGCCTGCCACATCTGTGAGCTGACTGTCCTCTGGGAACTCATCATCTTCCTGGAAGCCCATGTTGGCTCCTGGAGTCTTGTTATGATGGGACAGGCGCTTGTATGTGATCATAGTAAACAGGTTCTGACAGACAGCATGTGATATTAGAAGTATGAAGAGAATGTTTTTAGCTTTCTTCACTGTATTTTTCTGCTCTTCTTCACAGTAATCCTGCCTTGAATCAAGCCTGTTCCAGCTTCCTCTACAGCTTGTGCCTGAGCCTTTATTCTGCCACAAAGAAGGAGAGAACTTCTTCTCAGGAGGGCAAGTCTGGGGAAAGAGACAAATTGCTTTATATAGTTTCAGGCCCTGCCACCCTTTGTTTAGCCAATAGATGCAAAAATAATAATAATGAAGAGACAAAGGAAAAGGGAAGCGAGGACACACATAAACTCTTTTAGATGTTTTCTTCCCTTAGCTTTTTTAAAAGCTGGTATAGCAAGGAGATAACACTCAGAAAATGCTGTTTGGAACCCTACCTAAAATAATGTGTTTCATCTGCCTCTGTTTTTGTTTACATAGTGACATTAATTAGCACAACTGTATATGGTTTAATTGAAACAATACTACTTGCTACATATTCACCCACATCTGCAGATTAAGGTAATTTTTTGCTATGGCATATTCTATAAATCTTTCTTGTCTATACTGTAACTTTGCATAATAGGTAAGTCCCAAATAAATGAGATGAAAGTTTCCACATGACAGAAACCACTTTTCCCACTGGCGGTGGTTGGTCTCAATACAGACAGCATCAGCAAAGAGCTGGGAACCTCAAGCGGAAGTGTCTTTTCATCCTCAAAGCCAGCTCCATTAAATCAGGTCTCACACCTCTATTCATGCCAAATCATAGAAGTGCGCCTGCTGTATGTGGACTGTGGGGTAGTAGGTTGCCTTTGATATTTTTTACATCAGGAGCTTCCCTAATTTAATGTGCTTGAGTTAGGGCAGGCTTCTATCCCCATGTTCAACTCCGCTTTGTCACAGACATTCCTCATCACTGCCTGCCCGCTCATGTTCGTTTTGATTTCTAGAGCAAGAGGTGTCTGAGCTTCTGCAGAAGGCTCTGCCTCAATTAAACTACACTGTTGCTGAAAGCCTTCTCCTCCTGGCTGAACCCCCCGAGCCTTTCTCTTTGGATCAATCTCTTTGCAACCACCAGCACTGCCTCATACTACTGTTATACTTTGCCTACGTCCTTGGGGACAGGTGAGCCATGAGAATACAAGGCAAATGGTTTTGTGGCCTTTATATACCATGTGTTGGTGAGTAAGGCATGTCTAATGTTATCATTTCCACTCCAATCTCCTTGAATGCAGGTTTGTCCCAGAAGCAGAATTATTTTTAGCCATAAAAAATTTCCTCAGATCAGCACAGGACCATGGAGACTGTCCCCCTTCATACATACTCAGAGCTGCTCTTTACCTCCTTGCTGTCACTCAGGACAAAAGCAAAGCCCTGGACTTGGTAAGAGAAGCTATCATGCCTACCTCTTGGATGCTTTTTGTTGAAACTAAGGTTTCTCCCTGCTCCCATCAACCCTCTTGCAGAAAGTATTTTGACACAGGTGGTGAGCAGTGAATGAGTAAAGAATGTGCAGTGCATCTACACTCTGGAAAGTGAACTGTGAAAAGCCACTAGGGAATATAGATTTGACTGAATAAACTTGTGTATGTGTGGGAAGTGTAAATTCCCACACATAGGGAATTTAGGATAGGCTGTGAATTCGCATATGAAATATAATGAATTTTATGGCTTCAGTCTCCTGAACACAGCTACAGCCTCTGCAGCAGGCTTTCTAGTGTTCCCATATGGCTCTTTGCTGCTGCGGCACAGCTTTGAGCACTGTATAAAGCCTACAAGTTTCTTAGCCTTTGTGATGCAAATGGGCTTCACAAAATTATGTTTAACTGATACATTTGATTGTCTACTTAAAAGGTGGTGTGACTGTTTCTCACAGTAAACTCTCATCGCTTCAGCTTTTTGATATTCAGTATCTAGTGATTGTTTTGTTCTCTCTCCCCCTTTCCCTCCCACACACTTACCAGAGGTCGCTGTGTACTGTAAAGAGGATCTTGAATAATCTTCCAGATCTGAGCTTTGTCTACGTCCATTGTCCTCTCCTGCTGAAATTCTTCCTGCACTACTCTGAACTTACGGGTAAATTTGGACACCAAGTCCTCCAACTCTGGTTTTCCTGGGGAGACTGCAAGCAAACTGGGACTGAAGAAACTGGTTTTGATCAGCTGGACAGTGCTAACCTGTTACTTCCCATTCTGAAGAGCAATTCCAGCATTTTACTTATTTTACTGGTATGTGACTTTCACGAGGACAGACTGCTATCTTGGTCCTGATTTAGAGGCCTTTTGAACTCTTAAAGTTCTTAGTGCTGTTACAAGGCCAAGGATTCTGCTGGAAGGGCCCATGAGTGTCTACACAGACTTCCACCTCCCAGGGAAGCCTGATACGGAAACTGGGACTGTGCATGTGTGTTAGCTCTTTATCACAGTGGATGGATGACAGAGAGAAAGGGATCTTTTGAGATTGGCTAGGAGGAGATCTGAAGGTTGCTGCTGATGTATTCCATGGAAAACAGCATTCTTTTCTATATCCAGATAGACATCTGGGTGCTCTAGCTTCTTCTGTGCCAGCCTTTCAATAAGCTGTTTTTCTAATATGGGAGCAGTGGTTTGCTTCTGATAGATGAGAAGGCTATGAGGAACAAGGAACTTTGAAAAAGCAGTTTGCAGAGAACAGGTTTTGAGGACACAGCTTTCTGTTTGCTTGGGGTTTTAATTTTGTTTGCTTTTAGCTGGAGAGCCTTGTCAGAGATTTTTGCAGTACTCTTGAGTTTTCAGAACTGCAAATAGCATGTTTTACTGCCCTTAAAAGATGAAATAAAAATCTTGGGACAGGGAAAATTAATCAGTGCGGGGGATAAAGGGGCTTGGAGTAGCAGAACTAGTGTGTTTGCCTTTAGCTGGCATAATGAGCTCTGTTAACCTATTCATGACAGAATCCAGGTCCTGATGGATGCTCAGAGGCTTTCTCTCACTTTCACCTCTCCCAGCTGCCCTGTCACCCCTTCCCCATCAGTGGTTACTTGTCCCATGACTATTCAGCTAGTCACATAGTAAAGGCTTGACAATGTTCCACATAAGAACATGAGATTTCCCTGTAAAGGCAAAAACTAAGAGCTGTGATGTTTCTTCTCCAGCCTGTTAGAGAAATTAAAACTATGTGTCATTGAGAACAGAAACCCCTGTCAGCAGATAATGAAGCAGCAAGGCTTGATTCTAAGTGGGCAGCCATCAGGCATCGCACACTGGCACATATTTGTTCTGATCTAAGAGGCTATGGAGTAAATTTTAGTATCACAGATTACTGAAATGACTGACAGGAGGGTTTTCGCACAGGGCAGTTAGGTTGATATTGCAGAGTAGGTAGTAACATCCCGGCATTT
This sequence comes from Pedionomus torquatus, assembly GCA_013398155.1. NCBI lineage: Eukaryota > Metazoa > Chordata > Aves > Charadriiformes > Pedionomidae > Pedionomus > Pedionomus torquatus. Next base: position 22,877 of record VZRU01017542.1, on the reverse strand, counting down.
GATCCGACTGTTGCAGAGCATTAGTAAAAGTGATCAATGAGATGACACATCAGTACAAATTAAGGAGGAGAAAGGTCCCATGCCAATTGACAGGAGGGTTTTCGCACAGGGCGAACCTGTTACCTTTGGCAGTAGTTCTGGAACCTATCACTCTATAACTAAAGCAGATGTATACATCACAGATCTATCAGTAGGCAAAAGAGAAACAGTGGCTCCTTCCCTGAATGGTACAGCATTCCTGCTTTGCCATTTTTGTCTTGCTATGTACTCTAGCAGAAATAAATTAATTTAGCTCTGTCCTGGTCTTTAGAGTTGTAATAAATCACAGGGTTTGACAATTCACCTTTCAGCTGGGGAAGAGCATAATCAATCTGAATTTAGATGGGCTAATAAAACAGTGCAGTGTCCTAGGATAAATACACTGTCAGATGTAAACAAAACTTATGAGGTGAATAACCTCAGCCTGAGAATTCTCTGGTAAAATGGAAAGGCCTCTGTATAGTACAGTGAAACAAAAATGGATGTCCTCCCAAGGATGATTTATTTGCTGATCTGCTTTTAATAATTGTCTAGATTAGATAGAACAGATGGTTAGTGGCTGCATCTGAGACCTTTAGCTCCTGAGTAGGAAGGACGATGTTAACACAGCGATCCATTTACCAGGACCAGGAAAGCAGTGGCCCTTGGTTAGTGCCATTTTGTGCTGTGTGCGTTCATCTGGAGATGAATGCGGTCATGATCACATGCTGTCCTACTTGTCTTCTCCATGCTCCAGATCTCAGCAGCTCTCTCAGAGAAAGGAGACAAACTGACTGACGTTAGATTACATTCCTAAATGTCATATGAAGCAGATCTATGTCAGCAAAGCTGATTGTGCAGACAGCTCCCTGTCCCTTATTCCTGAAGGTCTCTGGTATGGGCAAGGAATCAGGCTTAGAAGTAGAGAGGTTTTTCTGGCACAGGCAGTCTGTTCTTACCTTAACTGCTTTCCTTGGTTATGGGGTCCCACAGCTATTTCCTCTCCATCATCCCAGTCTGTGTAACTACTGTGTGATAGGGGAGGGCAGCTGGAAAAGGCAGTAGGCTGTCCTGGCAGGCTCTAGACTTGGTTGCTGAGACCAGTTTTCTGTCTACCTCTTTCAGCTGTACCATTTGCAGTGCAGTAGCCAGGGAGGAGAGGAAAGTACTGATATAATACAAGTTAAGAGGATCATATTGTATCAGCACTACCAGGTGTTTTCTGCCTGATCTTTGTGGAACTGCATCTGTACATGCTGCGCAGTGAATTTTATGTTAATCACTTTAACAGCAAAAGTATGCCGAAATTAAGGCTACTGGCTGTGGGATTCAGCTCAGAGGCTCCGGACAGAGCTCTGTAGTCAAGAAGCTCGGGGGCTGAGTGCTGTGTACACGACTCTTCCATTTTCTGTGGCTGAGCGATTGCTTGTCTGGTTTATGTACGTTTCAGGCAGTGTAGCTGTTACGTTGCTACTGCAGATACAAGGCTGCCAGCCTTTTGGGAATGAGTAACTACGGACTGACTCATAAGCTTGAATTTAGGAATGCATCTTTAATATCAAAACAACAAGGAGAGCAGAGGTGCCAGAGGCTCTGTGCTCTTGGAAACAGGGCCCTGGCTTTAGGATCTCACTTGTCTAAAACCTTGACACTGCATGGATGTTACTCCTACACTCGTGTGCTGGACAAGAATTGCATAGCCAATAAACAGGATATTACTCAGAAGTGCCTATCAGAAGAGGGTCCATCTGCTTTATTCAGTTATCTATTTAATCAGGACATTCTTAATCGGAATGGTGCTTTATTAGGCTGTTTCCCAAGGCATTAAATTAGCACAATAGTATTAAATAGCAGTGACTTCTGTTTAATCATGGCAGAAAGGTAATGTGTGTGCTTCTTCCTTCACAGGACCTGGTCTGCTCAAGCTCTGTGGAGGTGGCTTGGAAGGTGTTGATGACTCTAAGGACCTTCCTGGAAAAAAATGAGGATGTCCTTGTCTGTGACCTCCTCCGGAGTCGGTTCCTACAGATTCTGCAGCAGCTGCTGGTAGAGAACAGCTCAGCCTCCTTGCAAGGTGACTTCTTTCTGTGACTTGGTCTTCCTGTAAGATCAGCTAGCAGGGTAGATGGCTGAAGAAATGCAGTCTAGGATGAAGCTACATTAGCAGTTCAAAAACACTTTAATACTTACCTACATGAGGAAATCTGTGGACAGACCTGTGCTGATTTAGCTTCCTTCTCCAGAGATTCTTCTTTTGAAGTAAGAGAGTCTATTTCTGATTTAGGTTGTTCTGGCTTCAAACTGTGATTGTTAAACAAAGACACGGTTTTCTTATACTGTGGTAACTGTTCAGTGGACAGCTGTGCTGGTAAATCTCCCAGCTTGAACAGGAAAGACATCCTCCTTTTTGCCTCTTTTCTGTGCAAAACAGCTTGGTGTGCCTGAGTACACTCGGTTCCCAGGGCAGAGGGACCAGCATCAGAAATTGTTTGAATCATTCAGGATTCATTGATCTCCAAACAGGAACTGTAGTATCACCAGATCTCATAATTCTCTTAAATCTCTCAAAGATTCAGCAACATTGTGACTAGAGGAAATCTGTTTTCCTTACTAGCCCTGGCTGTAGAGTTGGGACTGTTGTCTCATGATGAATGGTACTGTGTAAAGCAGTCTATGAGCTTGAACTGAAAAAGGGAGCAATGCTAGGATGTCCTTGGCTCCCCTGGGATACGGACCCAGCACAGCTTTTTGTTGTTCCTGAGGGGGCTGCTGACTCTTGTAACAGCCCTGCTCTATATGAACTCTTCTGTGAAGATGGACTGAGAGAGCTGGGGCTGTTCAGCCTGGAGAAGAGAAGGCTCCGGGGAGACCTTCTAGCAGCCTTCCAGGATCTGAAGGGAGCTACAAGGGAGCTACAGGAGAGCTGGAGAAGGGACTCTTTGTCAGGAAGTGTAATGACAGGGCAAGGGGTAACAGTTTTAAATCGGAAGAGGGGAGATTTAGATTAGATATTAGGAAGAAATTATTTGCTGTGAGGGTGTTGAGGCACTGGAACAGGTTGCCAAGAGATGTTGCGGATGCCCCATCCCTGGAGGTATTCAAGACCAGGCTGGATGGGGCTTTGAGCAACCTGGTCTTGTGGGAGGTGTCCCTGCCCCATGGCAGGGGGGTTGGAACTTGATGATCTTAGAGGTCCCTTCCAACTGTAACCATTCTATGATTCTATGATTTTATTTGGGGTGTTTTGCTGTGCAGCAGCAAAATGCGTGGAGTCAACAATAGGGAAAGTGTTTTTGCCTTACCTACAGCAAAATCAGTAGGCTGGAGAAGGCAGGGCTTGAAACCACAAGCGGCATTGAGCATGAGGCTACAAAGTTATGGATTAAGAAGGCAATTTTGGCATCTGCCAAATCTGATATTGTTTGGAGTTGTGCACATTTGGAGTTGTGGTGTCCCTCTGTCACTGATCTGGTGGTGCCAGGGGCTGTGGGAAGGCAGATTGTCCATTTCCTGTTGCAGGAGTCAGACCTATTCTTCCAAACTGCTGGTGATGGAGACAGAACACTGGGCTAGAGTGGCTTTTGCAATATCAGAGCCCTTCTGCTGTGTCTAGTATCCCCAGCTCCTCTTCATACTGTGTCTTGAACTCATTAGCTGAGTTATTGGCAGCCCTATGCAGAAAGTCAAACACTAGATGTACTCTGGAGATATGACTGTCTCTCAGGACACAGGTAGCTCTCTGTGAGGCCTGGGGCAGATAAATCCATGGGATCTTGATTCCTGATCAAACAGTATCCTGCTCTTAACACAACAAAAAGGCCCGGCAGTGGGACTCCATCAAGAATATGTTAACATTAAAGATACCCATAGATGTTTCCTCCACAAGACTGAAAACTCCCAAGCCTTTGTGAAGACATTTTCTGGAGGTGATAGTTGCTTGCTGTAGGTATGGCTATATACAATGCAAAGCACTGTTTACAGTGCTGCAGAAGAGTGAATATACTAGGGAGGGTGTTACCCTGGGGACTTGATGGTCTGACCAGCTCCACTGTCCTCATGTACAGACCTGCCATGTGGGGCTGTCACCTCTACTGTCTCTGCTCTGCCCTGTAGGGCAGGATGGAAAGCATTTTCTGGCATCACAAGACCCTGGAGAACAAACGCTGTGCAGCCAAGTGCTCTGAGGTGCTGGGCTGCTGTCAAAGCATGGGCTATGATCTACTTGATATGATGGTCCAAGTACATGGGAAGAGGGCAGTCTGCAAAAGGCTAGTGACTTCTAGTGTATTAAAGGTGTCAATTTGCATGTGTGGTGACCATGCCCCTCACATGGTTTACTGAATGTGTAAAAGACCCTGGCCTCCTTTTCCCCTCCTCTTTTCTAGTTGTTCCTAGAATGATGTTAGCAGGATGCAGTGTGTAATTCAGGCCAGCTCACAGTGGCAGAAAGGGGGCCTGATCCAGAGGGGACTGTAGAGATGATAATTTAGTTGGGAGCGTTCATATGTGTGTCTTTGTAAAGGAGGAGTATTTCTGTCCTAACTCACACTCATCCCTGAGATGGAAAACTAACAATTCTTGGCACACTTTAAGGTACAAAAATGTAGAGTTCACTGACAAGCTAACCTGTCTGTGCCTTTCTTTAGCTAACAGGAACCTGCCTGTTTTGCTGAGCCTCCTTTTCCTGGTGCAGCTGCGGAGCAAGGGTGTGAGGGAGCTGGACAGCACAGACTTCAAGCTGCTTCACCAGGGTGAGTCTGTGCATCCATCTTCTCCCAGGGAGCTTTGATCTGTGTTAATTAATTGTTCTGTAAGATGATTAGGGGCTGGTTCTTTGTTCTTTGGGAGAAGGTGTACCTTGCATTACAATTATGGTTGCTTTGAGGTACTTTCATAGCTAGAACATTGTAAAAAGCCCTGATTACCAGTTCAGTCAACAAAACCCAGTTTCTCTGCCTCTTCCTTTTATGTTTGTTGCCTGAAACCTCCCAAGGTGGCCAAAGTATTCTCCTGGCCGTGACATGATTTTGGCTGTTGTTGACTTAGCATATGACATGATTTTGGCTGTTGTTGACTTAGCACATGACATGATGTGGCTGTTGTTGACTTAGCACATGACAGTATTGCTGTTGTGCTTTCTGAAACATCCTTCCCTGCTCACACTTTCTAATATACTCCTATGGGGTTCAGGCCACAGAGGTGTACTGTGAACCAGCCATCAAGGACCAGCAGCCTAGTGAACCTGGGCTCTCCCTGGACTATGAGTCCAGAGTATATCGGTCCCAACCAGCCACAGGACTTGCCCAATCCACCCCAGAGACATAGAAGAGTGGAATGTGTTTGTTTGCTTACCTGTTCTCTTGTCTGGTTCTCCTTACTTAGTGCCTTCTCCTTCTTACTTGGCTATTGGAAGTTCATGCAGGCTGTGAAAAAAGAACTACCAGAGGGAAGTTCAGCTGATCCATCCTCTCATCTCTTCCTGTTCTGACAAATTGATCTTTACAGCAGACTTTGAAGGACTATCCCCTTCAATTTGAAATATTCCATGTCTCAGGGCTGCCTGTGTTGCCCTGGTAAAGAAGCAGCGTTCCTCAGACATTCATTAGCCAAGGGAACTGGGGGTGTGGAAGAAGCATGTCCTCTTTATACCAGCCCTTTTTAGCTGCTGTGATTTCAGAGCACAGCTCAGCTGCTCCCAGGAGTCACAGGCGCCTTCTGCTTTTGCTTTCTGCTCTGTATTTTTCAAAACAACCCTGCCCCAGCCAGCCACTTCATTCCCTGCTTGGCTCCCCAGGCTACGTTCTTCAGGTGTGGGTGTGCAGGACACTCTCCTCTGATGAGGCATACATGGAACTAGCTCATAGATGGAAAGTGTGTTTGGAGGCACGTTGGTGTGTATTTTCTGAGAATTGCTTATTCAGATTTTAAGCTCTTCAAAAGATACCCTGTGACAGTTTTGCTGAGCCCCACAGTCCTGGATTTCCCTCCCAAACTCTTGCTAAATGTTGTTCCTAAAGGTTTGGTGCTTACAACAAACACAGTGCATTTATTCCTAGTGTGAGCAGAGTTGGTGAGAATGGAGGAGCACAGCTCTCCATGCCATTCCCCAGTCTGGTCACCATGTGGGACAGGCACACGGCTGTTTATGGTTGACCTAGGATTAGGATCAAACTGGCTCTGTGGAATCAGGTAACTTACAGTCTGTTGTTCTTGGCTTCATTAGTGCCCAATGTTGTATGTGCAAATACCCCTTTCTATTCTCTCCTTCCTGTTATTATCCTCCACTGCACTGTTCATCTAAAGCAAATATGCCTCCTGCTTTGTATGTACCACGCTCTGTTTATTTTCACTTCAGGTTGTGTCACTCTTGTCTGAATTCTCTCCCCACTGACTGACTTCTTTCTTGTGCTGAGGTGCTCTGTTATGTTGGTATCTGTGTTATGCTCGTTCTTTTGTTTTCAGTCAGTAATCTCTGTGGGAGATGTAACCCGAAGGATACTGACCTCCTGCAACCATCCTTGAATTTTCTGTACTGCAGCCTTCATCAGACAACACCTTGTAGTCAACAGAGAGGTGAGGCAAGACTATGTTGATTGCTAAGTTAATCTTGGTGAGGCTGTAGCTTGGCCATCAGAGGCTGTGTTCTAACTGTCTCAGTAGGTACGGGGGATTTTCCCCATTCCATGCACAATGTTACAGTTAACAAAGACCATTTTGTATTTGGGATGAGGTTTTTTAGGTTGAGGGTTTTGTTTTGCTTTGGTTTTACTGCCTTCCGATGATTCAGGAATTGGCTGCTGAAACAGAATCGCTGTGTTTTTCTTGTTTGTTAAACATGGCAGTGGAGATTTGGTGCCTTGTTTGAAATGTCCTGGTATTGCCATGGTTCAAAAAATTAAACAATAATAGAGAATGGCTCTAACCAACCTTCCAGCTGTGTTAGCTAAAGGCTGGTCATTTTATTAGCTGGCTGAGTGGTTGCTTGTGCGGTGGGAGATGAATACCAGCGTAGCTGGACAGCCTTACTCTGATGAGCTGTGGCAGCTAGGGCTGCCTCACTGCAGCAGGGGCATGCTCTGCACATCTTTTCTGCTTGTCAAGCTGGTTTAACCTGTGCCGTCTCATCAGCTTCTCTGATTATGTTTCTCCCACACAGCAGTGGTTGTGCTGCTCTCCAATGTATCCTTGCTGGAGATCCTGCAGAAGGTTTTGAAGTGCACCTGGTTGCGGTCCCCTCCCTCTGAACCTGCTTACCTGTCATCTGAAGATGCCTTGCTGTGCTCTGGGTGGCTGTTGGTTGCCTCCCTCGTACTTTATCAGCATCGCTACAATGCTGAGGTTAGAACTACTCTAGTGTTCAGACCCAGGGAATGGCTAAACCTTAACAAAATAAAAATAATTTTAAGAAATCTTCATTAGCAGAGGAAGTGATTTGCTTTGGCCTGGAATCTGCTCACCTTGGTTGCTCTTGCAGTCGACAGGTTATTCCTTGCTGCACTTCTCTAGGAGGACTGGAAGATGGTGTGTTGTGGAAGGCTGAGACACAAATCATTGGAGAGTTAGAGGGGCAGAAATCGTAGGGGGAAAAGTGCATACTCAGCCCTCCTGATCCAAATCACTTTCCTCTTCAGGACAGAGCAAAGTATATTTGAAGGCCCTTCTCAAAGGAAGGCTGGGGGTGGGAGAGACAGCTCCCATGTTGCAAAGTGCTTTTTTTGTTACTAAAATGATCCATAGTGAAACAGTCACAATCCAAACCTGTTTGGTAGCAAGTGAGTGCTCAGTATTAGCAAGCTTATATGGCTGTGGACAGCTGTCATTTTATTTGATGCTTTGCAGTCTGATAAGAGAGTTAAGCTGGAGTTGTCAGCTGGTAATGGAATTACAGCTTTGAGGGAGGCATTTTCTAACGCCAGCATAAGGGGATAACACTGCCTTTTGAAGTATCTACCTGGACCTCTCTCCCTCTGTTGATACGGAGTTAAACAGCATGCCATGAGTTGTGAGCTCTGCCCAGCAGAGTATGTTCTTTGGGAATTACATATGATAAAATCACATTAAGGACATGCATGTATCTGTACAGAGAGGCAAGGCTTGGTTCTCTAATGCTGAAGGAAGACTTCTTCCAAAAGGCCAAACCAGACTAAGTCTGTACCTGTTACTTCGGAGGTGTGCTGCCTCTGGTTAGGTTTAAAAGTATTGCACTTATATTGACCTTTAGCTGTGTGAATGCGTAGAAAGACCTGCCTGTCTCTGCTCTATCAATTGCTAAGCACAATTTACCCTCTCAGTTTCCAAGTCACAGCTGAGTCTGGGTGGTCAGTGTTGTGCCAGTCCCAAAAGGGGTTTGGTTATAGCGGCTAGTGTTGAGTTTCGTCTTCTGGGATTGACTCTCAGCTCATATTGATCCTTGAAGTGCAGTCATTCAGTGGCTTACAAGCCTATTGTTTGGTTTCATCAATACCTAACTGGCTTGATGCCCTATGACCTGCAATCTGGAATCCTTCTTGCATCAGTGTTGAAAAGAAGCTACAGATGCAGGTGGCAAATGGAAGTCATTCAAGGATGCTTCAGCATTTCTAACCCTCTGCTGTGGGAGAAGGAGAGGGGCTAAGAGGAAGACCCATTTCTTTTGCTGCTTTCTGCTGGTCAGTATTGCTGAAGCTGCTTGACTGTGTGGCTGAAGTACAGCTGTGCCTGGTGATGGCTGTTCCTCCTGTCCCACATGCTCGGCACTCTGCCTGCCATGTGCCAGAAGGCAGTTGTGAGAGCGAAACAGGCAAACAAATTACACTGTGGTTTGGAAGCTGTGTAGGGCTGGCAGCTGGTGATGAGTGAAGCTTGAGGGCCCGATGATGCGACTCTCCCTTTTGGGTCAGACTCTTCAAACCCTATTGCTGTTCCCTTGTTTTAAAATGGTCACAGTGAGGTAGTGCCTAAGCACTCAAAGTATATAAGGGAGCTTTTTACCTGCTCCAAACCAGCACTATTTATTCTCCTATGTTTAATTCTTCTCTAGGTTCACCAGACGCTCTCTCTAGACCCAGCAGAGGTCCTGAATGCAGTCATCTTCAGGAAGAAGAAGCCAATCCTGTTGTTAGGTATTTTGTGTGTGTTACAGGGATTGGACTGAAAGCAGCTGCTAGTACCATGTTACAGGCAACAAGGGAGAACTGGTGACTATGGGATGGGATGGTGCTGGTGCTAGTGGGAATCTGGAGTATTTGGTCCATTTGGCTTTGGGAGTACATAACTGGTGGTGAGAAAGGCAAAAGAGAATTGTCTGAAGCTCTGCTGTGTTTGGACAAATCTTCCTTGGAGGTTGGCAGTGACATGTGGAACTGAACTTGAACTGGGATAGGGCCTCACAGGGAGGAGACTAATGAGGGAACTCATGTTGCCATTCCTGCCTGCAGGTGTCAGCAGTTGCTGGGCAACTCTGATGGGCCCTTAAACCCAAATTTTCTTTTTTCACCTCTCCGATACTATTGCACAGGCAACAACACAGGGCAGGGGAGAGGAAAACGCTGACACACACTAATAAGGAGCTCTCTCTTTAGTGAGCATCATGCAGTTCCTGAGAGCTGTCCTGCGACAGAACTTCTCCTCCTCTTTGCTGGTGACCGTTGGCCAAAACACAGCCCAAAGTGCTACACAGCCACAGCCGTCATCACTGCAGGATGCTGCCTTGCACCCCTTTGCCACGGAGCAGGTCTTCTTGCTTGTTGTCAGTCTGCAGAACCTTTTGGTGCATGTCCAGTTGCAGGTATATAAAATACGACTTTTGGAACAACATTAGTGTTGGGCTTCAACTACATACACTCATCTGAGGAGAAACCACCCTGTTGCAGAACTTAAGGGGTTGTCTTTTTTTTATCTTCTGCCTGCGTTTTCCATCCCTTACAGACATGTGATGAGGAGAAGGGAAAATGCTCTTGCTGCAGCATGGCGCAGTGAGAAAGAAGGCAAATCAAGCTGTGTGGTACTCCCTGCTGCTGAACTGGATAGCTGAAATTTTGTGTACTAATCTTTCTTTTTCCATATCCTGCTTTGCAGGGATGCCACACTCATAGAGACAGGTGGGAAAAGTCCCTTCCCCACACCCCTGGCAAGATGCTTTTGGGAGGTAGTACATCAGTATACATTTAACTTGCTGAAATGATACTGGGCTCCAGAGGATAGTACATTGGTTTACCTTTAACTCTCTCGAGCAATGTTGAGTTTCCATTTTATTCTTTGGAGGCTGTTATTTAATTTTTTTTAGTTTCAGAGTGAGTGGTCGTGCCTTTATCTGGCTTCGTGATGTGACAGGTAATTTGCAGCGTGTTGCATCCCATGAAGGAGATGAAGGGTGTTATTTTCTTGTGCTGCATGTTCTTCAGATCCTGCCACTTTATGAATTTTTCTCTTGCAATAACTGTTGATGGGGTTTCTTTTTTGCCTTTCTTTCCCCCCTCCCCTCTTGGTATTCTAGAAAGACTTTCTGCTTTCTCAAGCTGTGGTTGCCTGCCTGGAATCTGTAGTGGAATACCTGTATATGAAGAACCAGGATGTTGGTAAAGTCTTCCTGCCCTTTCTTCTCGTGGGTTTCCCTCCTGCAGTGATTTTGAGCTCTTTGATCTCCATCCAGGAGTGTCCTGGAGCAGGTGTTTAATGAGTTCATGCCCAATGAGAACAATTATTTGTATGCCTAAAGTTAATCATGTGCTATATGGGATGAAATCACAGTGCCTGGCTCCCCAGCAGGCATGAGCCCTCACTTTGGCTCTGAACACCACAATGCTTTCCAGAAGGAAAAAAAGTCCATTCCCCAACCCCTGCTATGGGAAGAGTGAAAGGTTTAGGAATGAAAGGCAGATAGGAATAATCTTTCACTGCCAGGTAAATTGTAGCGAATCTTTAAACCGTAAGTATAGGGGAGGGATGATCGGAATATCTTAAGTCTTCCCCAGACAGCATTGGTCACCGTTTGGCCCTGAGGGAGGGGAAGGGAGAACAGTGTACTAGGTAGCCTTGGGGAATGGGAGCTGGAATTTCTACATTTCCAGGGATGAATGCAGACCCTGGTTTCCAGAGTCCATGTCAGACCTAATGTATACCATGTTAGCAGTGTAACAGAATAAACCAGCATTGTGCAGCTGGAGAGAAGAATAGACCCTTCTGCTTATTGTCAGCCTCCTGCCACAAAGTCCAGGTGCTGGCTGTGATCTTAAAGCTGACGGAAAGTTTTCTGTACCCCTGACCTGTTCAGTTCAGTCATTTAAACACTAAGAGAGAAGGGGATGGGAGGGAATGAAGACCAGACAAAAGGGACACCAGTGGGAGAGAGGAAGTGATTGAATGAAGATGTAATACTGCAGATGAGTGACAGCCAGTAGCTGAAGGGAGGCTATTAAAAGGCTGGGTTTAAAAAAAAATAAATAAAGGAGCGGGTTATGGGGAGGTTCTGCTGATTTGGGATTATGCTAATGAAATGCTGCTGCAGCAACAGCTGAACCTGTCACTTTGCTTGCCTAAATTCTTGCTGTGGTGCATAAGTTCACAGCAACGATAACAGCAGTCTCCTTACTCCAAGCAGAATGATAGCCATAGCTATGTTTGACTGAAAGATGTGAGAACACTGCAAAGAGTGTGGCCTGGGCTCTGCCTCTAGGAGTTGCCCCATTTGAGGCTTTCTAAAACACTCTCTTGGTCCAAAAATTTTTTTCAGATAGGTAGAGCAGGCTCAGTGCATGTAGCAGCTTGGGCTGGGTTGGCCAATGACAAGGTGACAGATGCTGTTCCCCACCTTATGCTCCAAGGAGAGGAAAAAGAGAGATGAAGAGATTTATGAGTTTAGAAGAAACTAAACTAATGAAATAGTAATAGTAAAATAAAAAAAGAAATAATTAATAGATACGATATATACAAAACTGTATCGAGCTCCCAAGGAGGTGTCTCCGATAGGCACCGGGGAAGTTCCAGACTGGACTCAGTGACAAATGTGAACCGGTTTTTGGATCTTGATTCAGGAACAAATGGATAGGGATCAAGGGTAGACAAACTGACAGGGTCTTCCTCAGACATCGGTCACTGAAGAAACCTACCCATTGAAAAAGAAGCCAACTTAACCCCTTTGGTCCCTCAGCTTTTCTACTGAGCATGGCAGATGGGATGAAATACCCTGTTGGTCAGTTTGGGTCACCTGAGCTGTCCACCCCTCCCCATAGGTGCAACCCCTCCATGGAGTAAACAACCAAGTCGATGGGCCCTGGTTGCCAACAGCAAGGAGCATAAGGAAGAGCCTCTCCCACTGAACTGGGACTTGACTCTGCTCCACCCCAAAGCAGGACAGTGCGCAGTGCTCTGATTTCCACCAGCTAAAAGATGACCCTAGACATTTTACATGATTTTTCAGTGGTGTTTGCCCATGGAAAAGTAGTGGCTATAGGATGGTTACATGGCTGCCAGTGGAAGAGCGACCTTTCTGAGTCCTGTGACTCAGGTGTGAGTTGCCATGGTGTAACAACTTAGATCAGCAGACCTGTTGTAATTGTCCATCCCATGGTATAAATCCATCCTAACCTGCAATAAGTACAAGGTAATAACACTTAACTTTAGCATTGAGTGAGAGACTTCACAACCATCACAGTCAGTGTCCTTGAGCCTTACCTCTGTTTAGCATATGTGCACCTTATTAAGAACATAACTGGTAGTTTGCATTGCTGACATAAGCCTCTCTGGTCCCTGTAGTACACTTTCTGATGCAGATCCAGGCTTGGTTTGCGCAGCTAATGTTATAGGTCTGTCTTCATTCCCCAAAGAGTTATCTGCAGCTAAATAAAACCCATGGTCAGGAAATTTGTCCTCATATTGAAAACGGAGGGTATTATTTTTAAAACCCTGGGCTAAAGATATCCCCTTACTGTTTCATGACATGCACCCCAGGAGAAGGTTTCTCTTCCTGTACCAGTGCAAAGATGGACAAAATGTATTTTCTGCTTTAAAAAGCTATTGAGCTTTTGTCCTCATGACTAAACTTTTGCCCAAAGAGTGACACATTAAAAAGCAAGTAAGAACAGAGCAAAATATCCCCTTAGTGCTTCACAGCATGGGGTCTAGAAGAGAAAACTTGGGGTCAATACTGAAGACTGTTGTTACCCGTGTCCAGCCTGACACTTGGCTGATTTTAAAACTGTCTTTGATTGACTTTTTCTCTCTCCCAGCTCTACATGTTGCTTCACAGCCCTGGCACCGATTCCTGCTCTTCACACTACTCAGTGGGGGCCAGAAGTCCTTTCTGCAGCCAGAGGTTCTCAGGCTGATTACTTTGGTAAGCAGGGGAAGGGCAGTGTTCTCTGTTTTTTTTCCCCAGTATGTTGATGCAGTGCATGTGGGTCGCTTATTGGAACTCACCCCCTAAGCACACACAGTCTCTGATACTGCTGTGGCTTTGTCTCTTGATATATTCGTGGCCCATAATAATGATACTTTCAAGTGAACTTCCCTTCCACATGCTGCTGTTAGTGAGCACGTCCTGTTCTTCTGGTGTTTGTAGCATTTATTTATATCATCTAGGACCCCTGGGGACGAGAGGGGAAACCTACAAAGAACATGTAACTGCTGTTTCCAGTCAGAGAGAGCAGAGCTCTGCTTGGCATCACAGCTTGTCTCCTCGTCTTTGACCTTACAGACCTGACTTCAGGGCAGGGAGTTACCACAGTCTGCTGCCCTGCTGTACCAGAGGAGCTCAAGCAGGAAAGGGAATGTGTTCCTATCCTGCAGAAATGCTGAAGATAAAGCCCTCGTGGCAGTGGATGAAATAAAGGGGTTATTAATGTGAACTTTATGCCTCCAAATACATGATGGGTCTGTGAATCCTTGTTATTTCACTTCTTAAAGGTTACCTGGTTCGTTTAATTTCCTTCCCGGCCTAAACCAAAATAGGTCTGTTTATAAATCAGAGCACCATCAACAGGGATATTTGCACTGGTTCTTTCATAAGTGATATAAAAATCAGGCCTGTGTTTAAGGTGCTGCCGCATCCCATTATGCAGAAGAGGTCTTTCCAGGAGATGACTCACTGTTAGTCTGTGGGTCTTTCACTGTTTAATGCCTCTATTTTTTCCTTTGTTCAAGTTTCTGAGGTATCAGAGCAGCAATATTATTTCTCAAAAAGAAATTAGCCAGATTCTCCAGGAGGCAGCAGAGGCCAACGTAGCAGAGCTGCCTGAGGCTACATCTCATGCTCTTCATCTCTTCCTTTGTCAGGTAAGAAAGTGGTTGACTGCTTTGGAAAATGAGAAGGGCATCTCTGGGGAATTGCTTTAGCCTTTGATGGGAAGCTATAAACTTCCTGTGAGGAGGTTATAGTAAAATGAAGAAGAATCCTGCAGCTGTTAACTTGGCCAACTGCCTTGAGGGATGTACTGTGAGATTGGAAAGAGTGATGCCAGCAGCTGCCTAAACTGTGTCGTCATACTGTGCTGCCCCTTGATTTGACCCAGGGCGAGTCTGAAGGTCTCCTTGCTCTGTGTGGAGATGAGGGAGGGTGGGAGTTATGAAGGAACAAGCCCAACCGTTTCCTGTTGGTCTGGAACTCATCTTTCTTCTGACTGCTCAGATTCGGAGCAGTGATTATCAGGTGGAGCCAGTGCAGTCAGGGACCATTCAGACCTTGCTGGAGCGCCTCCTGGGACAGAGGAGCACTTGTGTGAAACATCAGGACATTGTGTATCCTTTACTGGGCAGATGCCTTTGGTAAGTGATGTGAGGGTGGTAGGTGTAACAGAGAAGGAAGGGATAATTAATCCAGCCCTTGTTCCAGTTGAAGGCAAACAGAAGTAGAAAAACCCTGTGGTTGCTTCACTTGGCTGACTTTGGTATGAAAGACTTCATCATCCCCAAATTTGAGAAGGCATTTGGGAAACAAGGAGACATTTGAGATGAAGGATGGGTCTCTGCTGGGATTGCATTCATCTGTATGGAAGAGGTGGTCTGATGGAAGGGGGGGGCAAGCCAGGGAGCCTGTGACTTCAAAGCAGTAACGATCCCTGTATTGATTTTCCTGGAGGATGAACAATCACTTAACCTCTGTGTGTGCTAATGCTGCTATGCCTGCGAAGTCCTGGCAACCCACACATGACTTGAGCACTTCCAAAGCATAGCCAGCATTTGGAAACTGCTGAGTGAAGTTGCTCAGTTGTGTTCTGCTCGGCCTTAGGGTCCTCTGCTGAGAACTGGATCCTCCTCCATGAATGGGAGGCAGGGCCTGCTCCCAGGTTACTTTTGGAGAAAGAGAGTTTGGCACAGTATTTGTTTATTTCTCAAACTGGCTGCTTTTGCCTTCCTGTTTTTTTTCATCATACTGCATTGCCTCAGACAGATAGCAGTGGTTTCCTGTTGGGGAGGGGACTGTCTCCATTGTGGGACACTGTCATCAGCCATCGGCAGGGTATGTGCTGGGTGAGGTGTCTGTTATCTGTGAGGAGTCCTCATGCTTATCCCCAATGTGACACCGCTGCTCCGTGGTGCGATGCTCAGAGCACAAGGTGCCCAGGTGGAGACCATCAGCCCCATGGGGGTCCTTGCCGCGGCCTTTGCTTGTTTGTATGGGGGTGAGGGAAGATGGACAGGAGGGCTTGTTACATTGCTAAAGCAGCTCCTCATTTCTGGCTTTTACATCTATGAAGAAAACTTCAAATCTTGTTTTTTTAGGAAGGGTTTTGGATTCAGTCAAAGAGCAGCAGTGGTGGCTACCTGAATAAGGTGAATCATCTGGTCAGAAACAGGCTTTGACATCAGTTTTGTCAAGAAAATACTGTCTTCAGGTTCATCCCCACTGGTGTTTCTCCGTGTGTTGGGGAGTGGGGGGAGGTTCCATGGTTAGGGGGAGGGGTGGTTTAGTAATGAAACCTCTTGTCAGCAACATATGAAACTGTGGGAATTCCAGTGCCATGCTGGAGTTTCAGATGCACCTTCTATTTGGTTTCTGCTCATGCTGTCAACGACAGATGTTTGGGAAGTGTGGCGGTGTCCCTCTCACACATTGGAGACTGAAATGAGAAGCTAATGTGCATGCAGCAGAGGAACAAGGTGAAAATGAAACAGGAGACTCCATCCTGCCATTTATTGACTGGGAAGAAGTAATCTGTAGCTCATTTTCACAAAAAAAAAAAAAAAAGCCTTTGTTGAAAATAATTTATAAAGCCCAGTTACTGAAATGGCTCCTCGTTTCTCTTTCTGTGCGGGATGAAGCTTGGTTGATGCTCCTCAGTTACCAGAACTGCCTGCTGAAAGTGCTGTGCAGGGATGGTTGGGTGCTGAGGAAGGGGTGCTCTGCTCCCCTGCCCTAGAAAGGGACGGCCCCTTTCCTCTGGGCTAGCCGGGGTGTTGGGGGGCTCAGCCGGGACCCCCGGGGAAGCAGAAGCGCTGCTTGACCCCCCGGTTGCCTCCCAACCCTTTTCCCATCGCGGCTTTCATGAACGAGGTTCCTTCCCTCGCAGGGCCGGGGGAAACTCTCCCGAGCTCTCAAAATAAGAGCGACGGGCGCATCCCCGGGGGGCTCCGTCTCCCTCCAGCCCCGGCGGTGGCGGTGCCGGTGGCGGGGGCGGGGCGGGAGCTCAGGAAGTGACCCGGCGGGGCGGAGCGGGGAAGCGGCGGCAGCGGCATGGCAGCGCGGCGGGCGTGAGCGCCCATCCACGGCCCCGCTACCCGGCCCGCAGGTGAGGCAGGGGGGGCCCGGCCCCGCCACGCCGCCCATCCCGCCGGGGAGGGCCGGGGGAGCCGGGCGCCCTCTCCTCTGTGGGAGGTGGGGGGGGGGGGGCGGTCTTAGCGGGGGCCACC
>VZRU01017531.1:8039-18761 GCA_013398155.1 Pedionomus torquatus | reverse complement strand
CCCGCCCCCGCCGGGGGAAGCCGCTATTGGAGGGTTGCGCTGCTCGCATAAAAACTACACGTCCCAGCACGCTGTGCGCGGAAAGCTCGCGGCCGCCCGGGGTACGGGGGAGCAGAGCATCATGGGGCCTGTAGGCGGTCGCCGGGGGCAGCTCGCCCTGCGGACACGCTCTCCCCGCCCCAGCATCTCCTCGCCATTAGCTGCCGGGGGGCGACTCAGCTGGGAAGCAGGTTGAGGTAATTCGGTGCGGTTTGGCGAGGGGAGCATTTGCGTTCCCCATCTTTCGCATTTATTATGCAGAAAAATTATTTATTTTGCTCTGCTGCAATGTAAAACAGAGGAACTCTCTAGCATCTTTCCATTCGTTTTATGGAGAGCCCAGTGCTGGCCCTTGGTGGCACTCCAGGGTTCATCCACCCTCCTCGTGGCAGGCAGGAGGGATCCTTGCTCTCTTCCATTTCTCTTTCTGCAGTCTGAAGTTCCCTCCCTTAAAATGTCTGCTACTCTTTTTGAGTTTGCCTTGTCCTCCTTTTTTTTTTTATTTTTATTTTTTTTTAACCTTTTATTTGACCATCTCTTCTTATACCAGTTCTCATTGGGCACTTACAGCATGAATTGGGCAGCTGGTGACTGGATGCAGTTACCATCGCCTGGGCCCTACCTCCCGTCAGGCAGCAACACCAAAGTGCTCATTTCCGCAGTGCAGTGAAACTCTCTCCAGCTCCAAGAGAGGAGACCGATTCTTTGATGTCCAGTTAATAACTTTAATCGCCTAGTTTCATGCAAGTGGAGTGACCTAAACACATCAGTCACTCCACTTTGTTTGCTCTACGGCTGGCTGCCCTTCCTAACTACAGTTCTGTAACCAGAGAGGCTTTTTATAAAAAAGCCTCTGAGAGCTAATTATAACATAAGTGCCACCTTTTTTCCTCCTGATGCAGAAGCTGAAGCTCATAAACCTGGAGATGGCATTGCCATGCTACAGAAAGCACCTACAGCGAGAGAGGAGTTAGTCACGCCCGGCAGGAGGGAGATGCGAAGCAGGAGGTGACAGAGCCCTGCCGGCCCCGCACAGTCCCCGGGGGCCCCAGAAACCTGTTCCTGCGGAGCGGCGCCGGGAGCGGCGGGCTCCGCGCTCCCAGGGCCCCGCCGCCTGCCCGGCCAGGGAGAGGCAGGACTTCGGCGGTGGTACCGTGTCCCAGCTGGAAGGTATGCTGAAGCCTTTTCTTTCAAGCAGGAAGGGCGGGGGAGGCGTGCGCTGCTGCGCTCCGCCGCGACCGGGGATGCGGGCGAGGCCGGCGGCAGCGGCTCCCGGGGAACCGCCGGTGCCCTGCGGCGGGGAGAGCCCGGCGGCCGGCCCCTCGCACCCTGAGAGGCTGTGCCAGCCCGGCATGTGTTTGTTAACCCCTCGTAATGGTTAGGAAAGAGGCTGCAGCGGGCACCGNGCGCTCCCTGCGGTGACACCCGCAGCTGCGGAGCCCCCGCTGCCGCTGCGCAGGCTGAGGGGAGCGCTCTGCCTGCGTGTGGTGGTCGGAGGGAACATCTCAACACGATGCCACGAGGGCGACAAGTTTTTTGCCTGCGTGTTTGGAGTTTTTTGAGGGGTTGGTTTTCTTTTGTTTTGCTTTGATTTTTATTTAAATCAAACACAAGCATTGCCAGGAATATTGCAGTGTCAGAGCAGGGCTTAACTTCAAAATAATTGATCAGCTGTAAGAAAGATGAGTGGAAACTGTGGCAGACTGTAATCCATAGGACAACGGAGACCTGATAAAACAGCAGCCGAATTTTTATTTAAGCCTATTTATGGGGCAATTCTTAGTGTTAAACTGCCAATTCTAAACTTTACTTGCCCTCTCTGACAACTGGGGAGATTGAAGGTCTTGCACAGTATCTGAAAACAGACTTTATTCTGGTGTGTGCAGTGGCAGCTTGAGAAGAGTGGATACGATCTATGCATTTTTAACAAAAATGATATCGTTGATGGCTTTTTTTTTTTTTAAAGTTATATAAGATTTTTTTAAAATGCAAATTAAAAATAACATGTCAAATATGATACATCTTTATATTTATTCATAACCTAGGCTGTCTTCTCTGTTCCCAATGTCAACAATCTTTTAGCGGAAATAAATATTCCTGGCTACCTCTTAAGTACTTTATAAAACATTTATAAAATGTTTGGAAGTCAGTAAAGTTAGAACAGATAACATCTAAATACATTGAATACTATAAAAAGTAACGTCTAAGACTGTGTTTATAAGGTTCTCTTCTAATCTTTCTCCTCATACTCATCTAAAGTGTGAGCCTCCTCAGTTAATCTCAGTGCTTGAATACAATTACCTTTTGATCTTTTTGTCTGGTTCACAATCACCGTTGTTTTGCATTCTGTCTTTTATAGCTGAAGAAATAGATATTATCTTGCTAAACGACAAGTTAATGCACTCAGGTAATTTATCTGAATTGCAATTTGGCATACTTGGGACCATTTCCAAGAGCAAATGATGCTAATACTAATGTCTAAGAAAAATGCTGTCTGTCTTGAAAATTCCATTTCTGTCAAGGACTGGACAGCAGGCTGACAGAAGGGGAAAATGCTGGCTACAGAACTAGATAGGTTTTCCAGAAGAGTGAACGCTCATGAGAGGCTTTTGATACTCTTCTGGACACAGGAGGAAATGAGTCAGGATGTTTTGCATACATGATGTTGCTGGCAAGTAAGAGAGGAAGAAGTTTTCAACAAGTCATTCCATATCCCACTATGAAATAAACGTCCTGGCAGCCTGTCTGCAAATTTAAGACCCTGCCCAAACTTTTCTTTGGATTCTGCAGAGCATGTGCAATATGATGAGGAAGGTCTTAAATTCAGTGTAATGTGCAAGTGCCTTTCACAGGAGATAAACATCTTTGGAGTGCAGGTTGTCAGTGCAGCCTGATCTGATGCTACTGTATTCACGCTTGCATGTTTTCCAGCTGACATGGAGTTCTTTTCATTTCAGAAATGGAAAATTCAGAAGTGGCTGTGAGCAGCTGCAGTGCTTATGATGAAGAAAATCTTTGCAGCTACAAACGACACCTGTCAGTATCACAGGAGGGGCTTTTGGAAGACCAGCTCAGAAGGAAGTTAAAATTCTTCTTCATGAATCCATGTGAGAAATTCTGGGCCCGGGGCAGGAAACCTTGGAAACTTGGGATTCAGCTACTCAAAATAGCAATGGTTACTATCCAGGTGAGTAACTAGGGAAGCAGGGATTCTTCTTCCCTAAGCCTGTGGGAATTCAAATAAGCAGTGCAGGTGACAAATGCTATTCTTGTTGTGCTGCAGAGATGGGGAGAGGATAGACTGTAAAACTCTCTTAGTTGCATATATGTAGCTTGAATCTCAGATGGCATAGTTTCCTCCTAAAACTGTTGACTGACAGCTTTCCTAAGAGCACAGATGAAATGAACCGTGTTTAAGGGCTGTACTTTATTTACTCTTTATTTCCCCATCCCCCGCTGTACTTTATTTTCTCTTTATTTCCCCATCCCCATCTTTACACATCTGTCCCCGCTTTGATATCTTCTTCATTCATGTTGTGAATTGTGTTCCTGTTGAAGGAAAGGAACAGTTGCTTGTGTTTCAATATCACAGAGATAAGAATTGAAACTGGTAGCTTTTTTGTGATGTTTGTTTATGCCTTGTGTATGGGATACAAACACTGAAATAAAACAGAAATTTTGCTCCACTCTGCCTTTCACTCAGCCTTGCACCATAGATTTCATACCTTTTATACCTTTATCTTGACCCTAAAATGCAACAGTTTGTCTCAAAGTCCTAAAAACCTAAATAAACCTTAATAAGAAAGAACTAATGCTGATTTAGCCTTTTCAGAGAAAACCTGCCAGTAGGTAATTTAATCTTAGCAGTGTTGATTTGCTGGTGTATTTCTGTGTGCCCAGCACACTGAGCTTGCCCACAGAGCATTTTAGTATCTTTGTAACTGAGTTGCCCTTAACTTACATATCCAGTCTGGATTGTAGCCATAAAACTAATCTGTAGACTACTGATTCAGACTTATCTCTGACGAGTTTCTTCACAATACTCCTGACACTAGATTTGAAACAATAGTCACTAAAGAGAACTGTGAGCTCCTACAAACAATCCATCACATTCTTCTAGAAACCTTTTTCCAGCCTGGGTAGTAGGGGCAGGGTTTTAAGCTAACTTGCTGTGAACAATTGCAATACATTTTTTTAACAGCTTCAGAGGTTATCCTGTTACAAGCACAGTTTTGATCAGTTATTCTCAAAGCACCTTTCACCCAAACCTGAGGGAGGGATGTTTGTTTTTTCTGAGTTGTCTTCATCTTGCTTTTTCTGAACTGGACTTCAAAGTGTGATCTGGTTAAGTCCTGTCCTGCCTTTTTAGCCGAGGTACACTGATATTCCGCAAGGCAAGTCATATTAATGTCAGGCTGAACTAACAAAGCACGCGTAACAGTAGATGGGTAGCTTGAATTTGAGACGGTATCTTTTGTGTAAAAATGCGAGTCCTTGGTCAAGATGCTGGTAAACACATTAAAGGAACATTCTTGAAACTCATTTTTTCCTGAAGTTAAACTTTCTTTTGAGCAGCTGTGAAATGGAGCAGCCTGCATGTAGGTGCCATGTCTGCCTGAATGCAGGACAAGATGCGCGTGTTAATCCAGAAGCCAACTTCATCTTTGAACAGGAAATATGAATGTCTTTTTCAGCTGGTGGTTTTTGGATTGAGCAATCAAATGGTGGTTGCCTTCAAAGAAGAAAACACTGTTGCATTCAAACATCTCTTCTTAAAAGGATACATGGACAGAATGGATGATACCTACGCTGTATACACCCAGACAGATGTCTATGACCAGATATTCTTTGCAATAAACCAGGTAAGGATTGTCACTGCAACATACACAATACACGTGCTCTTTAC
This sequence comes from Pedionomus torquatus, assembly GCA_013398155.1. NCBI lineage: Eukaryota > Metazoa > Chordata > Aves > Charadriiformes > Pedionomidae > Pedionomus > Pedionomus torquatus. Next base: position 13,816 of record VZRU01017531.1, on the reverse strand, counting down.
CTGAGTACCTTTTCTTCTTCCACCTTCCCCAATGGTGTCTGTAATTGAACTTCTGCACCAGTTGCTGAAGATTAGAATATTGACTTGTTTGGGTTTTCTGTCATTGCCAGAGCATGTGGAAACACCTTTAAAGCTAATCAATATACTAATTCTGCACTAAAATGTAGGCCTTAGATTTGAGCCAGAACACTTTTCAAATAAGAAATTAGGCTTTCTAGTAAGGATTGTAAAAAAGAAAAGACAAAAAACAAAAACAAAACAAAACAAAACAAAACAAAAAAAGCGCAAAAATATATTTATATCCAAATCCTACACTTACTGTTTATATCAAATACCTTAAAGTATTTGAGGACTCAGCTGTTGTGTGGTGTACGTTTTCAAGTTCTTTAGATGACCACTTAAATAAATTAAAAAAAAGATGGGTTGTGGTGCAGATCCAAACATTTATGGTTTGTGGTGTTTTTTCTCAGAGGCCAACAGTTTTGGCGATAAGTTGATCTGTGTATTTGTTCTAAACTTCAGTACTTACAACTGCCCAACATTTCTGTTGGAAACCATGCTTACGAGAAGAGGGGAGGAGAAGAGACAGCTCTGGCCATGTGTCAGCAGTTCTACAAGCGAGGAACCATCTGTCCTGGAAATGACACCTTTGACATAGACCCAGAGATTGTGACTGGTAATGGACCTCATCTATTGTATCAGTTCTTTGGGAGGAGGGACCCTAAATTTATGAATTCTTATAAACATCCAGCATTGTATAGTCCTAACAAGTGATCTATACTGAGCCTACCACCACCCAAAACTGGCAAGAAAACTTCTCTGTAACTAACCTCTAGCCCTCATCTCCAAGGTAATGGTCCTTTATGTCTACTGCCACAAAAAAAGCGATAAGCCGTTAGCACTGATGACCGTCTAACACAAGTGTTTGACTAATTTCAGGAGCCTTCCCTATGAATTCATGATTAGTAACTTGGCTGGTTCAGGGAAGCCAATGTATTTAGCAGCTATCTTCCCAAATGACTCCTGACTTAAGTGGGCTATCTTGTCTGGTGTAGCCAACAGCTCTTTCCAGACTTGGGAGTGGGAAAGGCAGATTACAGCTAAAGGGTGTGATAACCCATGAGATGTTGTTGTGAGTGCTTATCCATTGCAGACTGCTTGTACATCGAGCCAATGATGCTGTTAAACAACACAACAGTGGGAAAACACAATTTGAATTTGACTCTGGATTTCCACAGGTGAGGAGGAGTCAGCACCTCTTGTATTGGGGTATTCGGGTATGTTCTCTGTGAAAAACTAATACAGACCTCTCTTGCAGACTGGTGACAGTGCAGCTCATGTTCAATCTGAAAGCAATCAACCTCCAGACTGTTCGTCACCACGAGCTCCCTGATTGTTATGATTTCACTCTGACGGTACATGGAAGCCTGCCATGTGTCTTTCTGCTCAAAACAAGAAGTCGTTCTTGCTGGTTTACCATGCACAGTCAGTGCAGGTGCCTTCTGAAGACTCTTGGGCACCATTGACTGGTCCCCAGTGGTGACTGGATTACTCTGTCATGGCTTAGTGTACCCCACAAATAACCATCAGTTGTAACTGTGGGAGGTTAAGCTTTGAGTCCTCATGATGTGGTCCTTGAAGCACTTGCTTGGCTTATGGCCTTTTGTGCTCTGATCCGTCTGAAGTATAACGAAAGCATAAACCTTTTCTCTTCAGAGAGCTGCTTCTAGGAAAGGTTTTTTTCAGATCATAGAGTCTGTACTTTAAAAGAATTTCAGCTACTAGCTAGTGGATCGAGTAATGTGTGGCAAATACACGGTTCACTAAGCTTAAACAGGTTTTGTAACTTCTTCACTAGGAGAATTATTCTGAATCATTATGCAAGCTTAGCAATAGTGTCCTACTTATGTTATGGTTTAAATTTAAAAATACATGCGCTTTTTTTTTTTTTTTTTTTTTAAATACAGATAGTATTTGATAATAAAGCACATAGCGGAAGAATTAAAATAAGTCTAGACAACGACATAGCAATCAGGGAATGTAAAGACTGGCATGTTTCTGGATCAAGTAAGTGACATAAGCGTGTTCAAATTTTCATGTTACACTTTTGCCACAGTAGCACAGTGTTTGTTAACCCTTTTCTTTATTAGAAGATGAGGCATTATTGACATACTTTCTCTAGTGAGAGTGCTCTAAATCCTGATTTTTCTAAGGAATTGTTCTTCAACCTCTGACCTGAAATTCTGAGAAGTTAGCCACATCATTCCTTTCCTGAGCAGTTCTCAAAATTTGCACCATTGATCCTGTCAAACGAACATTTTCCCACACCTTACTTTGCATTCTTCTAGCTTTGGCTACTGAACTCACATTGCTCATTGCTTAAGGGAGGCTGTGAACTCTTCTAGCACCAAGCAACAAAAGGACACATGATAGTGGTGGAAAGTTGAAACTGATTCACTCTTATTTCAGGACTTAGCACCGAGAAAGATAAGGAAGCGCTGTTGCTAAGGCTTGATAGTGTGGAATGGCTAGAAACTGCTGCTTAAATGTTTCTTGGCATGTATTTAGGTGTAACTGAGATGGACAGTATGGTTAAATAATCTGTCTTAAACAGTTATTCACAATAGCACCCTTTGTTGGCAGGTATCGAATCTGATCAAAACATTCTGAGGTCTTATTTGATTTGTTTGTTTTGTTCTGTTTTGTTTTTTTAAGATCCGGGTTGGAATTAAGTTTGGGAATTTAATGAAATGCATCGCAGAGCACAAAACACAATTTATGCAAATACTTAATCAACTAGCTTTGCTAGCTGCTGTGTTGTAAGTGCACACCAGATGGCATGCTACCTCTAGCAGATTGCTAGGGCAGAAGTACTAGAAGGTTTTGATAGGAGGCTTCTGTAATGATCCACATTTGATATTGAAGTAGATTGTCTCTATAAAAATTTTCAAAATAATCTCCTGGAGTACCTCGCATTATTTTCTGAAAGCCTAGGAAGAATACAAAATTAATGATTGCAACTGAACAATAACAAGTTCTTGCTGTTCTGGACTATACTACAAAACCAACTTAAATGGTGACAGTACGTGAGTTAGTAACTTTGGTATAAGCAAGACGTAGGTGCAATTTTTTTCAGTAGTGCACTTTGTGAAGTCAACTAGAACTTCCACATACCATTTTGGAGAATTGTTGCATCTTCTCACAAATTTAGCATTAATTTTTTTTTTTTTCCCCAAAGAATCACCCTTTTAGCATTAAAAATCTACCCCTTATACTGTCTCATCTAATTTCAGCTGCGTGATAAGTATAAAGAAGAAGAAGAGAGTTAGATTTGGTGCAAAATTTGACCTTAGTTAATTGAGATGGTGAATTTTAACAGCATAAGAATTGGAGAACTCATATCTAGCTCAATGGTGGTCTTGGCTAGCTGAGCAGCAGTGCAAATTATTTGCGTTGCTCTAGGACAGAAAGCCTATCTGACAGTCAAATAGTGGTCTGCAAGAGATAATATGTACTGTAAAGTTCCTGTGGTTTCTCTCTCCTTTTTTTTTTTTTTCTTTTAACAAATTCTGTTGCTCCAAAGGCCGTTCCCGTACTTGTAAAATGGAAAACTCTCAACTCTAATTCTACAGGGCTCTAAGAAGCATACGTACTCTTTTATATTTTTGGTGTGGTGGTATCCATCTTCCTAAATTAACTCAAATGGCATCTGTAGTGCATATGCACTTGACTGTTATGGAAATATGTCAGATAAACTTTTGTGTTAAAAATGCTAAGATTTTTCTTAATTATATAAACATAGTTAACACCAAAACTTGATTCTTACTTTGATACCCAAGGTGGTCAATAAGATGAAATGCACCTGATTACAAACACGTACATTTTTGTTCTTGCAGTACAGAAGAACACTCATTACATGATGATCTTCGATGCTTTTGTTATATTGACTTGTCTGACCTCATTGATCCTTTGTACACGATCAGTGGTTAAAGGAATTCAGCTCCAAAGGGTGGGTATAACTCTTTCCTTGGAAAGTCTTCATGTCCTATGTAAGTCTGATAAATTTTTTTCTTTCCTCCTTTTCCCTAGGAATTTGTAAGCTTTTTTCTATATTATTATAAGAAAGAAGTATCTTTCAGTGATCAAATGGAGTTTGTCAATGGATGGTACATCCTGATTATGGTTAGCGATGTCTTGACTATTGTTGGATCTACTCTAAAGATGGAGATACAAGCCAAGGTAAGATTTGTGCACTGTCAGGTGAATGCAAAACTGATTGTTTCTGTCCCAGCTAGATTTAAATCTCTCCAGGGACTTTGGGCTGGCTGTATTTGATTCATATGTATGTAATTTTCAAACTCTATCTTCTCCTCTGGAACTGCAACTGAGATGTATTGTTTCCAGTTGCAAGATTTAAAACTTCAAATAACACTAGATACTATAGTTTGAATTATCTTTTCTCCTTTGTGACTTCAAGGGATAAAATTAACTTAATCTCTGAAAGTTTAAGACTGTTGACTTACTTTCTTCCCCATTTAGGACCACTTACATTTGCTTATTTGATGGATTTTTTAAAAATTAGTGTTTAACTTTCTGTTCCCCATTTAATAAGTGTTTAGCCAGCACAGAGACTCTCTCCTTAAACAACTCTTTGCTGCTTTCCCTGCTCTGGTTTCCAGCATGTACGTAACAACAGTCAGCCACAGCCTGACTTGATATAGAGGAAAAAAAAACTTTTTAAAACCTATTATGTGCAAGTGGAATTAGGGAAGAAAAATTATGACATTATGCTATCCTGAAGGGCTCTAATATTCAGATAATTTTGTTCTTCACCAAGTTTGTAGCAGTTTTGAAGTCTGACATTGCAACACAACAGACTTTGGACAGTAGTGATGAAATGATGGGTCAGAAATCCATTTGGTGGCAGCTTGACTATTATAAACACTGTACAAATTGTCCTATCTTACCTTAGGAAGTATAAACTCAGTCTTAGGAGTAGAAAGAAGCTATGAGAAAGTTGGCTAAGATAGGAGACAATTCTGTCCTGCTTTGGGAGAAGCAAAGATGAGAACAGATTAGAGTAAGATCTTGCATTTTGGATTCCAATATTTTATATATAAAAATGCATCTATTTATATACATTCATTTTCTAAGAGTATTTTACTGAAACTCTTCTCTACAGCTACATTTCACTTCATTTTCCAGCCCTTGTGGAACATAATAGCAAGATTATTTTCCACTTCACTGTGTGAAAGTTAATGGCTGAATAGGCCATCCTATTGTGAATAGGACATCAAAGACAATAGGAAAAACTTCTATAGATACGTCAGGGATAAAGGCAAGAGTAGGGAGGCTGTGGGCCCTCTCCAGAAGGAAACAGGAGACCTGGCCACCCAGGATATGGACAAGGCTGAGGTACTGAATGACTTCTTTGTCTCAGTCCTCACTGGCAAGGGCTCTAGCTGCATTGCTCAAGTCACAGAAGGCAAAAGCAGGGGCTCTGAGAGTGGAGAACTGCCCACAGTAGGAGAAGATCAGGTTCAAGACCACCCGAGGAACCTGAAGGTGCATAAGTCCATGGGACCTGATGAAATCCATCCACGGGTCCCAAGGGAGCTGGTGGATCAAGTTGCCAAGCCACTTGCCATCATATTTGAGAAATCGTGGCAATCTGGTGAAATTCCTGCTGATTGGAAAAAGGGGAACAGAACCCCGATATTCAAAAAAGGGAAAAAAGAGGACCTAGGAAACTACAGGCCAGTCAGTCTCACCTCTGT